>JANJGN010002111.1:0-87010 GCA_026770705.1 Isurus oxyrinchus
CTCGCACTGTCCCCACCACCAAATCTCTCGCACTGCCCCCACAACCCAATCTCTCGCACTGTCCCCACCACCCAGTCTCTCGCACTGCCCCCCCAACACCCAATCTCTCGCACTGTCAACCCCACAACCCACAGACTCTCGTACTGTCCCCACCACCACCCACAGTCTCTCGTACTGTCCCTCACCACCACCCAATCTCTCGCAATGTCCATACCACCACCCAATCCCTCGCACTGCCCCACCACCAACCAATCTCTCGCACTGTCCCCACCACCCAATCTCTCGCACTGCCCCCACCACCACCTAGTCTCTCGCACTGTCCCCATCACCAAATCTCTCGCACTATTCCCACCACCCAATCTCTCGCACTGTCCCCACCATCCAATATCTCGCACTGTCCCCCCCAACCCAATCTCTTGCACTGGCCCCATAACCACCCAGTCTCTCCCAATGCCCCCTCCACCACCCAGTATCTCGCACTGCCCGCCCCACCACCCAGTCTCTCGCACTGCCCCCCCACCACCCAATCTCTCGCACTGTCCCCACCACCACGCAAACTCTCGCACTGTCCCCACCACCAAATCTGTCGCACTGTCCCCACAACCGAATCTCTCGCACGGTCCCCACCACCCAGTCTCTCGCACTGCCCCCCCACCACCCAATCTCTCGCACTGTCAACCCCCACCACCCACAGACTCTCGTACTGTCCCCACCACCACCCACAGTCCCTCGTACTATCCTCACCACCACCCAATCTCTCGCAATGTCCCCACCACAACCCAATCTCTCGCACTGTCCCCACCACCACCCAATCTCTCGCACTGTCCCCACCATCCAATCTCTCGCACTGCCCCCACTACCCAATCTCTCACACTGTCCCCCCCACCCAGTCTCTTGCACTGCCCCCCCACCACCCAATCTCTCGCACTGCCCCCCCACCACCCAGTCTCTCGCACTGCCCCATCACCAGCCAATCTCTCGCACTGCCCCACCCCACCACCCAGTCTCTCGCACTGCCCCACCACCAGCCAATCTCTCGCACTGCCCCACTTCACCACCCACAGTCTCTCGTACTGTCCCCATCACAGAGTCTCTCGCACTGCCCCACCCCACCACCCACACTCTCTCGTACTGTCCCCACCACCACCCAAACTCCCGCACTGTCCCCACCACCACCCAATCTCTTGCACTGTCCCCACCATCCAATCTCTCGCACTGTGCCCACCACCCAGTCTCTCGCACTGCCCCCCGCACCACCCAAACTCTTGCACTGCCCACCCCACCACCCAGTCTCTCGCACTGCCCGCTGCACCACCCAGTCTCTCGCACTGTCCCCACCACCCAGTCTCTCGCACTGCCCCCAAACCACACAATCTCTCGCACTGTCCCCACCACCCAGTATCTCGCACTGTCCCCACCACCCAAACTCTTGCACTGCCCCCCCAACAACGTAGTCTCTCGCACTGCCCCCTCCACCACCCATTCTCTCGCACTGCCCGCCCCTTTACCCAGACTCTTGCACTGCCCCCCCATCACCCAAACTCTCGCACTGCCCCACCCCACCACCCACAGTCTCTTGCACTGTCCCCACCACCACCCAAACTCTCGCACTGCCCCCCCCATCACCCAATCTCTAGCACGACCCACCCAACCCAATCTCTTGCACTGCCCCCCCCACCACCCAGTACCTCGCACTGTCCGTTGCACCACCCAGTCTCTCGCACTGCCCTCCCACCACCCAGTCTCTGGCATTGCCCCCCCCACAACCGAGTCTCTCGCACTGCCCCCACCACCACCCAATCTCTCGCACTGTCCCCACCACCACCCAAACTCTCGCACTGTCCCCAGCACCACCCAATCTCTCGCACTGTCCCCACCACCCAGTCTCTCGCACTTCCCCCCCACCACCCAATCTCTCGCACTGTCCCCCCCCACCACCCACAGTCTCTCGTACTGTCCCCACCACCACTCACAGTCTCTCGTACTGTCCCCACCACCACCCAATCTCTCGCACTGTCCCCACCACCACCCAATCTATCGCACTGCCCCACAACCACCCAATCTCTCGCATTGCCCCCACAACCCAATCTCTCACACTGACCCCCCACCCAGTCTCTCGCACTGCCCCCCCACCACCCAATCTCTCGCACTGCCCCCCCCACCACCCAGTCTCTCGCACTGCCCCACCACCTGCCAATCTCTCGCACCGCCCCACTTCACCACCCATAGTCTCTCGTACTGTCCCCACCAGCTTCCAATCTCTCGCACTGTCCCCATCACACAGTCTCTCGCACTGTCCCCAACCCACCACCCACAGTCTCTCGTACTGTCCCTACCACCACCCAATCTTTCGCACTGTCCCCACCACCACCCAACCTCTCGCACTGACCCCACAACTCAGACTCTCGCACTGTCCCCACCACCCAGTCTCTCGCACTGCCCCCTCCACCACCCAATCTCTTGCACCTGCCCCCCCCCACCACCCAATCTCTCACACTGTCCCCACCACCCAGTCTCTCGCACTGCCCACGGACCACCCAATCTCTCACACTGTCCCCACCACCCAATCTCTCGCACTGCACCCTACCACCCAGTCTCTCGCACTCCACCACCACCCAATCTCTCGCACTGCCCCCGCACCAACCAGTCTCTCGCAGTACACCCCCCACCACCCAGTCTCTTGCACTGCCCTCCCACCAACCAATCTCTCGCACTGTCCCCACCACCACCCAATCTCTCGTACTGTCCCCACCACCCAATCTCTCGCACTGCCCCCACCTCCACCCAGTCTCTCGCACTGTCCCCACCACCACCCAATCTCTCGCACTGTCCCCACCACCACCCAGTCTCTCGCCCTGTCCCCACCACCACGCAATCTCTCGCACTGTCCCCCCCCACCACCCACAGTCTCTCGTACTGTCCCCACCACCACCCAATCTCTCGCACTGCCCCACCCCACCACCCACAGTCTCTCGCACTGTCCCCACCACCACCCAATCTCTCGCACTGTCCCCACCACCACCCAATCTCTCGCACTGTCCCCACCACCCAATCTCTCGTACAGTCCCCACCACCCAGTCACTCGCACTGCCCCCGCACCACCCAATCTCTCACACTGCCACCCCATCACCCAATATCTTGCACTACCCCCCCAACCCAATCTCTTGCACTGCCCCCCCACCACCCAATCTCTCACACTGTCCCCACCACCCAGTCTCTCGCACTGCCCACGGACCACCCAATCTCTCACACTGTCCCCACCACCCAATCTCTCGCACTGCACCCTACCACCCAGTCTCTCGCACTCCACCACCACCCAATCTCTCGCACTGCCCCCGCACCACCCAGTCTCTCGCAGTACACCCCCCCACCACCCAGTCTCTTGCACTGCCCTCCCACCACCCAAACTCACGCACAGTCCCCACACCCCAATCTCTCGCACTGTCCCCACCACACAGTCTCTAACACTGCTCCCCCACCACGCAACCTCTCGCACTGCCCCCACCACCACCCAGTCTCTCGCACTGCCCCCACCACCACCCAGTCTCTCGCCCTGTCCCCACCACCACCCAATCTCTCGCACTGTCCCCACAACCCAATCTCTCGCACTGTCCCCACCACCCAGTCTCTCACACTGCCCCCCCACCACCCAATCTCTCGCACTGTCCCCCCCCACCACACACAGTCTCTCGTACTGTCCCCACCACCACCCAATCTCTCGCACTGCCAGCCCCACCGCCCAGTCTCTCGCACTGCCCCCCCAGCAGCCAAACTCTCACATCGCCCCCACCACCCAATCTCTTGCACTGCAACCCACCAGCCAATCTCTCGCACTGTCCCCCCACCACCCAGTCTCTCGCACTGTCCCCCCCACCACGCAATCTCTCGCACTGACCCCCCCACCACCCAGTCTCTCGCACTGCCCCACCACCACCCAATCTCTCACTGTCCCCACCACCACCCAATCTCTCGCACTGTCCCCACCACCCAGTCTCTCACACTGCTCCCCCACCACCCAATCTCTCGCACTGTCCCCCCCCACCACACACAGTCTCTCGTACTGTCCCCACCACCACCACAGCCTCTCATACTGTCCCCACCACCACCCAATCTCTCGCACTGTCCCCACCAACCAACCTCTCGCACTGTCCCCACAACCCAATCTCTCACACTGTCCCCACCACCCAGTCTCTCGCACTTCCCCACACCACCACAACGCACAGTCTGTGGTACTGTCCCCACCACCACCCAATTTCTCGCACTGTCCCCAGCACCACCCAATCTCTCGCACTGTCCCCACAACCCAATCTCTCGCACTGTCCCCACACCCAATCTCTCATACTGTCCCCTCCACCCAGTCTCTCACACTGCCCCCAAACCATCCAATCTCTCGCACTGCCCCACCACCCAATCTCTCGCACTGCCCCCCCATCACCCAATCTCTCGCACTGTCCCCACCACCCAATCTCTCGTATTGTCCCCACCACACAATCTCTCAACCTGTCCCCCCACCACCCAGTCTCTCGCACTGTCCCCATCACCCAATTTCTCGCACTGTCCCCACCACCCAATCTCTCGCAATGTCCCCCCAAACCCAATCTCTTGCACTTCCGCCCCAACAACCCAGTCTCTCGCACTGCCCCCTCCACCACCCAGTCTCTCGCACTGTCCAGCAGGAGCCAATCTCTCGCATTGCCCCCACCACCCAATCTCTCGCACTGCACCCCACCACGCAATCTCTCGCACTGACCCCCCCACCACCCAGTCTCTCGCACTGCCCCACCACCAGCCAATCACTCGCACTGCCCCACCCCACCACCCAGTCTCTCGCACTGTCCCCCAGGAGCCAATCTCTCGCATTGCCCCAACCACCCAATCTCTCGTACTGTCCCCACCACCCAGTCTCTCGCACTGCACCCCACCACGCAATCTCTCGCACTGACCCACCCACCACCCAGTCTCTCGCACTGTCCCCCAGGAGCCAATCTCTCGCATTGCCCCCACCACCCAATCTCTCGTACTGTCCCCACCACCCAGTCTCTCGCACTGCACCCCACCACGCAATCTCTCGCACTGACCCACCCACCACCCAGTCTCTCGCACTGTCCCCACCACCACGCAAACTCTCGCACTGTCCCCACCACCACCCAATGTCTCGCACTGTCCCCACCACCCAGTCTCTCGCACTGCCCCCAAACCACACAATCTCTCGCACTGCCCCCCATCACCAAATATCTCGCACTGTCTCCACCACCCAATCTCTCGCACTGTCCCCACCACCCAATCTCTCACACTGTCCATCCACCACCCAGTCTCTCGCACTGTCCTCCCAACCCAATTGCTTGCACTGCCCCCCCAACCACCCAGTACCTCGCACTGCCCTCCGCACCAGTCTCTCGCACTGCCCACCCACCAGCCAATCTCTCGCACTGCCCCCACCACCCAATCTGTCGCACTCCACCCCACCACCCAGTCTCATACACTGTCCCCACCACCACACAATCTCTTTCACTGTCCCCACCACCCAGTATCTCGAACTGCCCTCGCACAACCCAAACTCTGGCATTGCCCCCCCATCACCCAATCTCTCGCACTACCCCCCCAACCCAATATCTTGCACTGCCTCCCCAGCCACCCAGTATCTCGCACTGCCCCCCGCACCAGTCTCTCGCACTGCCCCCCCACCAGCCAATCTCTCACACTGTCCCCACCACCCAATCTCTCGCACTGCACCCCACCACCCAGGCTCTCGCACTGACCCCACCACCCAATCTCTCGCACTGCCCTCCCACCACCCAGTCTCTCGCACTGTCCCTACCACCAACCAATCTCTCGCACTGTCCCCAACACCCAATCTCTCGCACTGCCCCCACCACCACCCAGTCTCTCGCACTGTCCCCATCACCCAATCTCTCGCACTATTCCCAATACCCAATCTCTCGCACTCTCCCCACCATCCAATATCTCGCACTATCCCCCCCAACCCAATCTCTTGCACTGGCCGCATAACCACCCAGTCTCTCCCAATGCCCCCTCCACCACACAGTATCTCGCACTGCCCGCCCAACCACCCAGTCTCTCGCACTGCCCCCCCACCACCCAATCTCTCGCACTGTCCCCACCACCACGCAAACTCTCGCACTGTCCCCACCACCAAATCTCTCGCACTGCCCCCACAAACCAATCTCTCGCACTGTCCCCACCACCCAGTCTCTCGCACTGCCCCCCCAACACCCAATCTCTCGCACTGTCAACCCCACAACCCACAGACTCTCGTACTGTCCCCACCACCACCCACAGTCTCTCGTACTGTCCTCACCACCACCCAATCTCTCGCAATGTCCATACCACCACCCATTCCCTCGCACTGCCCCACCACCAACCAATCTCTCGCACTGTCCCCACCACCCAATCTCTCGCACTGCCCCCACCACCACCTAGTCTCTCGCACTGTCCCCATCACCAAATCTCTCGCACTATTCCCACCACCCAATCTCTCGCACTGTCCCCACCATCCAATATCTCGCACTGTCCCCCCCAACCCAATCTCTTGCACTGGCCCCATAACCACCCAGTCTCTCCCAATGCCCCCTCCACCACCCAGTATCTCGCACTGCCCGCCCCACCACCCAGTCTCTCGCACTGCCCCCCCACCACCCAATCTCTCGCACTGTCCCCACCACCACGCAAACTCTCGCACTGTCCCCACCACCAAATCTGTCGCACTGTCCCCACAACTGAATCTCTCGCACGGTCCCCACCACCCAGTCTCTCGCACTGCCCCCCCACCACCCAATCTCTCGCACTGTCAACCCCCACCACCCACAGACTCTCGTACTGTCCCCACCACCACCCACAGTCCCTCGTACTATCCTCACCACCACCCAATCTCTCACAATGTCCCCACCACAACCCAATCTCTCGCACTGTCCCCACCACCACCCAATCTCTCGCACTGTCCCCACCACCCAATCTCTCGTACAGTCCCCACCACCCAGTCACTCGCACTGCCCCCGCACCACCCAATCTCTCACACTGCCACCCCATCACCCAATATCTTGCACTACCCCCCCAACCCAATCTCTTGCACTGCCCCCCCACCACCCAATCTCTCACACTGTCCCCACCACCCAGTCTCTCGCACTGCCCACGGACCACCCAATCTCTCACACTGTCCCCACCACCCAATCTCTCGCACTGCACCCTACCACCCAGTCTCTCGCACTCCACCACCACCCAATCTCTCGCACTGCCCCCGCACCACCCAGTCTCTCGCAGTACACCCCCCACCACCCAGTCTCTTGCACTGCCCTCCCACCACCCAAACTCACGCACAGTCCCCACACCCCAATCTCTCGCACTGTCCCCACCACACAGTCTCTAACACTGCTCCCCCACCACGCAACCTCTCGCACTGCCCCCACCACCACCCAGTCTCTCGCACTGCCCCCACCACCACCCAGTCTCTCGCCCTGTCCCCACCACCACCCAATCTCTCGCACTGTCCCCACAACCCAATCTCTCGCACTGTCCCCACCACCCAGTCTCTCACACTGCCCCCCCACCACCCAATCTCTCGCACTGTCCCCCCCCACCACACACAGTCTCTCGTACTGTCCCCACCACCACCCAATCTCTCGCACTGCCAGCCCCACCGCCCAGTCTCTCGCACTGCCCCCCCAGCAGCCAAACTCTCACATCGCCCCCACCACCCAATCTCTTGCACTGCAACCCACCAGCCAATCTCTCGCACTGTCCCCCCACCACCCAGTCTCTCGCACTGTCCCCCCCACCACGCAATCTCTCGCACTGACCCCCCCACCACCCAGTCTCTCGCACTGCCCCACCACCACCCAATCTCTCACTGTCCCCACCACCACCCAATCTCTCGCACTGTCCCCACCACCCAGTCTCTCACACTGCTCCCCCACCACCCAATCTCTCGCACTGTCCCCCCCCACCACACACAGTCTCTCGTACTGTCCCCACCACCACCACAGCCTCTCATACTGTCCCCACCACCACCCAATCTCTCGCACTGTCCCCACCAACCAACCTCTCGCACTGTCCCCACAACCCAATCTCTCACACTGTCCCCACCACCCAGTCTCTCGCACTTCCCCACACCACCACAACGCACAGTCTGTGGTACTGTCCCCACCACCACCCAATTTCTCGCACTGTCCCCAGCACCACCCAATCTCTCGCACTGTCCCCACAACCCAATCTCTCGCACTGTCCCCACACCCAATCTCTCATACTGTCCCCTCCACCCAGTCTCTCACACTGCCCCCAAACCATCCAATCTCTCGCACTGCCCCACCACCCAATCTCTCGCACTGCCCCCCCATCACCCAATCTCTCGCACTGTCCCCACCACCCAATCTCTCGTATTGTCCCCACCACACAATCTCTCAACCTGTCCCCCCACCACCCAGTCTCTCGCACTGTCCCCATCACCCAATTTCTCGCACTGTCCCCACCACCCAATCTCTCGCAATGTCCCCCCAAACCCAATCTCTTGCACTTCCGCCCCAACAACCCAGTCTCTCGCACTGCCCCCTCCACCACCCAGTCTCTCGCACTGTCCAGCAGGAGCCAATCTCTCGCATTGCCCCCACCACCCAATCTCTCGCACTGCACCCCACCACGCAATCTCTCGCACTGACCCCCCCACCACCCAGTCTCTCGCACTGCCCCACCACCAGCCAATCACTCGCACTGCCCCACCCCACCACCCAGTCTCTCGCACTGTCCCCCAGGAGCCAATCTCTCGCATTGCCCCAACCACCCAATCTCTCGTACTGTCCCCACCACCCAGTCTCTCGCACTGCACCCCACCACGCAATCTCTCGCACTGACCCACCCACCACCCAGTCTCTCGCACTGTCCCCCAGGAGCCAATCTCTCGCATTGCCCCCACCACCCAATCTCTCGTACTGTCCCCACCACCCAGTCTCTCGCACTGCACCCCACCACGCAATCTCTCGCACTGACCCACCCACCACCCAGTCTCTCGCACTGTCCCCACCACCACGCAAACTCTCGCACTGTCCCCACCACCACCCAATGTCTCGCACTGTCCCCACCACCCAGTCTCTCGCACTGCCCCCAAACCACACAATCTCTCGCACTGCCCCCCATCACCAAATATCTCGCACTGTCTCCACCACCCAATCTCTCGCACTGTCCCCACCACCCAATCTCTCACACTGTCCATCCACCACCCAGTCTCTCGCACTGTCCTCCCAACCCAATTGCTTGCACTGCCCCCCCCAACCACCCAGTACCTCGCACTGCCCTCCGCACCAGTCTCTCGCACTGCCCACCCACCAGCCAATCTCTCGCACTGCCCCCACCACCCAATCTGTCGCACTCCACCCCACCACCCAGTCTCATACACTGTCCCCACCACCACACAATCTCTTTCACTGTCCCCACCACCCAGTATCTCGAACTGCCCTCGCACAACCCAAACTCTGGCATTGCCCCCCCATCACCCAATCTCTCGCACTACCCCCCCAACCCAATATCTTGCACTGCCTCCCCAGCCACCCAGTATCTCGCACTGCCCCCCGCACCAGTCTCTCGCACTGCCCCCCCACCAGCCAATCTCTCACACTGTCCCCACCACCCAATCTCTCGCACTGCACCCCACCACCCAGGCTCTCGCACTGACCCCACCACCCAATCTCTCGCACTGCCCTCCCACCACCCAGTCTCTCGCACTGTCCCTACCACCAACCAATCTCTCGCACTGTCCCCAACACCCAATCTCTCGCACTGCCCCCACCACCACCCAGTCTCTCGCACTGTCCCCATCACCCAATCTCTCGCACTATTCCCAATACCCAATCTCTCGCACTCTCCCCACCATCCAATATCTCGCACTATCCCCCCCAACCCAATCTCTTGCACTGGCCGCATAACCACCCAGTCTCTCCCAATGCCCCCTCCACCACACAGTATCTCGCACTGCCCGCCCAACCACCCAGTCTCTCGCACTGCCCCCCCACCACCCAATCTCTCGCACTGTCCCCACCACCACGCAAACTCTCGCACTGTCCCCACCACCAAATCTCTCGCACTGCCCCCACAACCCAATCTCTCGCACTGTCCCCACCACCCAGTCTCTCGCACTGCCCCCCCAACACCCAATCTCTCGCACTGTCAACCCCACAACCCACAGACTCTCGTACTGTCCCCACCACCACCCACAGTCTCTCGTACTGTCCTCACCACCACCCAATCTCTCGCAATGTCCATACCACCACCCAATCCCTCGCACTGCCCCACCACCAACCAATCTCTCGCACTGTCCCCACCACCCAATCTCTCGCACTGCCCCCACCACCACCTAGTCTCTCGCACTGTCCCCATCACCAAATCTCTCGCACTATTCCCACCACCCAATCTCTCGCACTGTCCCCACCATCCAATATCTCGCACTGTCCCCCCCAACCCAATCTCTTGCACTGGCCCCATAACCACCCAGTCTCTCCCAATGCCCCCTCCACCACCCAGTATCTCGCACTGCCCGCCCCACCACCCAGTCTCTCGCACTGCCCCCCCACCACCCAATCTCTCGCACTGTCCCCACCACCACGCAAACTCTCGCACTGTCCCCACCACCAAATCTGTCGCACTGTCCCCACAACCGAATCTCTCGCACGGTCCCCACCACCCAGTCTCTCGCACTGCCCCCCCACCACCCAATCTCTCGCACTGTCAACCCCCACCACCCACAGACTCTCGTACTGTCCCCACCACCACCCACAGTCCCTCGTACTATCCTCACCACCACCCAATCTCTCGCAATGTCCCCACCACAACCCAATCTCTCGCACTGTCCCCACCACCACCCAATCTCTCGCACTGTCCCCACCATCCAATCTCTCGCACTGCCCCCACTACCCAATCTCTCACACTGTCCCCCCCACCCAGTCTCTCGCACTGCCCCCCCACCACCCATTCTCTCGCACTGCCCCCCCACCACCCAGTCTCTCGCACTGCCCCATCACCAGCCAATCTCTCGCACTGCCCCACCCCACCACCCAGTCTCTCGCACTGCCCCACCACCAGCCAATCTCTCGCACTGCCCCACTTCACCACCCACAGTCTCTCGTACTGTCCCCATCACAGAGTCTCTCGCACTGCCCCACCCCACCACCCACACTCTCTCGTACTGTCCCCACCACCACCCAAACTCCCGCACTGTCCCCACCACCACCCAATCTCTTGCACTGTCCCCACCATCCAATCTCTCGCACTGTGCCCACCACCCAGTCTCTCGCACTGCCCCCGCACCACCCAGTCTCTCGCACTGTCCCCACCACCCAATCTCTCACACTGTCCATCCACCACCCAGTCTCTCGCACTGTCCTCCCAACCCAATTGCTTGCACTGCCCCCCCAACCACCCAATACCTCGCACTGCCCCCCGCACCAGTCTCTCGCACTGCCCACCCACCAGCCAATCTCTCGCACTGCCCCCACCACCCAATCTCTCGCACTCCACCCCACCACCCAGTCTCTTACACTGTCCCCACCACCACACAATCTCTTGCAATGTCCCCAGCACCCAATCACTCATACTGTCCCCACCACCGTCTCTCGCACTGCCCTCGCACCACCCAAACTCTGGCATTGCCCCCCCATCACCCAATCTCTCGCACTACCCCCCCAACCCAATCTCTTGCACTGCCCCCCCAGCCACCCAGTATCTCGCACTGCCCCCCGCACCAATCTCTTGCACTGCCCCCCCACCAGCCAATCTCTCACACTGGCCCAACCACATAAATCTCTCACACTGCACCCCACCACCCAGGCTCTCGCACGGACCTCACCACCCAATCTCTCGCACTGAACGCGCACCACCGAGTCTCTCGCAATGCCCTCCCACCACGCAGTCTCTCGCACTGTCCCCACCACCACCCAGTCTCTCGCACTACACTCCCCACCACCCAGTCTCTCGCACTGCCCTCCCACCACCCAAACTCACGCACAGTCCCCACACCCCAATCTCTCGCACTGTCCCCACCACACAGTCTCTAACACTGCTCCCCCACCATGCAACCTCTCGCACTGCCCCCACCACCACCCAGTCTCTCGCACTGTCCCCACCACCCAATCACTCGCACTGCCCCCACAACCCAATCTCTCACACTGTCCCCTCCACCCAGTCTCTCGCACTGCCCCCCCCACCACCCAATCTCTCGCACTGCCCCACCCACCACCCAGTCTCTCTCACTGCTCCACCACCAGCCAATCTCTCGCACCGCCCTACTTCACCACCCATAGTCTCTCGTACTGTCCCCACCGGCACTCAATCTCTCGCACTGTCCCCATCACCTAGTGTCTTGCACTGCCCCACCCCACCACCCACAGTCACTCGTACTGTCCCCACCACCACCCAATCTTTCGCACTGTCCCCACCACCACCCACAGTCTCTCGTACTGTCCCCCCCACCACCCAATCTCTCGCACTGTCACCACCACCAAGTCTCTCGCACTGCCCCCTCCACCACCCAGCCTCTCGCACTGCCCGCCCCACCACCCAGTCTCTCGCACTGCCGCCCCCCACCCAATCTCTCACACTGCCCCAACCCACCACCCACAGTCTCTCGTACTGTCACCACCACAACCCAAACTCTCGCATTGTCCCCACCACCACCCAATCTCTCGCACTGTCCCCACCAGCCAGCCTCTCGCACTGCCCCCACCACCACCCAATCTCTCACACTGTCCCCACCACCACCCAATCTCTCGCACTGTCCCCACCACCCAATCTCTCGCGCTGTTCCAACCACCCAGTCTCTCGCACTGCCCCCGCACCACTCAATCTCGCGCACTGCCCCCCCAACACCCAATCTCTCGCACGACCCCCCAAACCCAATCTCTTGCACTGCACCCCCCACCACCCAGTCTCTCGCACTGCCCGCCGCACCACCCAGTCTCTGGCACTGCCCCCCCCACAACCAAATCTCTCGCACTGTCCCCACCACCCAGTCTCCCACACTGCCACCCCACCACCAAATCTCTCGCACTGTCCCCCCACACCACCCAGTCTCTCGTACTGTCCCCACCAGCACCCAATCTCTCGCACTGTCACCACCACCACCCAATCTATCGCACTGCCCCACCACCACCCAATCTCTCGCACTGCCCCCCAACCACCCAATCTCTTGCACTGTCCCCACCACCCAATCTATCGCACTGTCCCCACCACCCAATTTCTCGCACTGTCCCCGCAACCCAATCTCTCACAATGTCCCCACCACCAGTCACTCGCACTGCCCCCCAACCACCCAATCTCTCGCACTGACCCACCACCACCCACAATCTCTCGCAATGTCCCCACCACCCAGTCTCTCGCACTGCCCCACCCCACCACAACCCACAGTCTCTCATACTGTCCCCACCACCACCCAATTTCTCGCACTGTCCCCACCACCACCCAATCTCTCGCACTGTCCCCAGAACCCAATCTCTCGCACTGTCCCCACCACCCAATCTCTCGCACTGTCCCCACCACCCAGTCTCTCGCAATGCCCCCAAACCACCCAATCTCACGCACTGCCCCCCCAGCACCCAATCTCTCGCACTGCCCCCCCACCACCCAATCTCTCGCACTGCCCCCCCATCACCCAATCTCTCGCACTGCCCCCCCATCACCCAATCTCTCGCACTATCCCCACCACCCAATCTCTCGCGCTGTCCCTACCACCCAATCCCTCGCACTGCTCTCCCCACCACCCAGTCCCTCGCACTGCCCCCTCCACCACCCAATCTCTTGCACTGCCCGCCCCACCACCCAGTCTCTCGCACTGACCCCCATCACCCAATCTCTCGCACTGCCCCAACCCACCACCCACAGTCTCTCGCACTGCCCCCACCACCACCCAATCTCTCGCACTGTCCCCACCACCCAATCTCTCACACTGTCCCCACCACCCAATGTCTCGCACTGTCCACACCAGCCAATCTCTCGCACCGCCCTACTTCACCACCCATAGTCTCTCGTACTGTCCCCACCGGCACTCAATCTCTCGCACTGTCCCCATCACCTAGTGTCTTGCACTGCCCCACCCCACCACCCACAGTCACTCGTACTGTCCCCACCACCACCCAATCTTTCGCACTGTCCCCACCACCACCCACAGTCTCTCATACTGTCCCGCCCACCACCCAATCTCTCGCACTGTCACCACCACCAAGTCTCTCACACTGCCCCCTCCACCACCCAGCCTCTCGCACTGCCCGCCCCACCACCCAGTCTCTCGC
The DNA here is from genome assembly GCA_026770705.1 of Isurus oxyrinchus. Lineage (NCBI taxonomy): Eukaryota > Metazoa > Chordata > Chondrichthyes > Lamniformes > Lamnidae > Isurus > Isurus oxyrinchus. Next base: position 14,283 of record JANJGN010002111.1, read on the forward strand.
ACTGCCGCCCCCCACCCAATCTCTTGCACTGCCCCAACCCACCACCCACAGTCTCTCGTACTGTCACCACCACAACCCAAACTCTCGCACTGTCCCCACCACCACCCAATCTCTCGCACTGTCCCCACCAGCCAGCCTCTCGCACTGCCCCCACCACCACCCAATCTCTCACACTGTCCCCACCACCACCCAATCTCTCGCACTGTCCCCACCACCCAGTCTCTCGCACTGCCCCCGCACCACCCAATCTCTCGCACTGCCCCCCCACCACCCAATCTCTCGCACGACCCACCCAACCCAATCTCTTGCACTGCTCCCCCCCCGCCACCCAGTCTCTCGCACTGCCCGCTGCACCACCCAGTCTCTGGCAGTGTCCCCCCCACCACCCAGTCTCTCGCAATGCCCCCACCACCACCCATTCTCTCGCACTGTCCCCACCACCACCCATTCTCTCGCACTGTCCCCACCACCCAATCTCTCGTACTGTCCCCACCACCCAGTCTCTCGCACTGCCCCCAAACCACACAATCTCTCGCACTGCCCCCCATCACCAAATATCTCGCACTGTCTCCACCACCCAATCTCTCGCACTGTCTCCACCACCCAATCTCTCGCACTGTCCCCACCACCCAATCTCTCACACTGTCCATCCACCATCCAGTCTCTCGCACTGTCCTCCCAACCCAATTGCTTGCACTGCCCCCCCAACCACCCAATACCTCGCACTGCCCCCCGCACCAGTCTCTCGCACTGCCCACCCACCAGCCAATCTCTCGCACTGCCCCCACCACCCAATCTCTCGCACTCCACCCCACCACCCAGTCTCTTACACTGTCCCCACCACCACACAATCTCTTGCAATGTCCCCAGCACCCAATCACTCATACTGTCCCCACCACCGTCTCTCGCACTGCCCTCGCACCACACAAACTCTGGCATTGCCCCCCCATCACCCAATCTCTCGCACTACCCCCCCAACCCAATCTCTTGCACTGCCCCCCCAGCCACCCAGTATCTCGCACTGCCCCCCTCACCAATCTCTTGCACTGCCCCCCCACCAGCCAATCTCTCACACTGGCCCAACCACCCAATCTCTCGCACTGTACCCCACCACCCAGGCTCTCGCACGGACCCCACCACCCAATCTCTCGCACTGCACCTCCCACCACGCAGTCTCTCGCACTGTCCCCACCACCACCCAGTCTCTCGCACTACACTCCCCACCACCCAGTCTCTCGCACTGCCCTCCCACCACCCAAACTCACGCACTGTCCCCACACCCCAATCTCTCGCACTGTCCCCACCACACAGTCTCTAACACTGCTCCCCAACCACACAACCTCTCGCACTGCCCCCACCACCACCCAGTCTCTCGCACTGCCCCCACCACCACCCAGTCTCTCGCCCTGTCCCCACCACCACCCAATCTCTCGCACTGTCCCCACAACCCAATCTCTCGCACTGTCCCCATCACCCAATCTCTCGCACTATTCCCATCACCCAATCTCTCGCACTGTCCCCACCATCCAATATCTCGCACTGTCCTCCCCAACCCAATCTCTTGCACTGGCCCCATAACCACCCAGTCTCTCCCAATGCCCCCTCCACCACCCAGTCTCTCGCACTGCCGCCCCCCACCCAATCTCTTGCACTGCCCCAACCCACCACCCACAGTCTCTCGTACTGTCACCACCACAACCCAAACTCTCGCACTGTCCCCACCACCACCCAATCTCTCGCACTGTCCCCACCAGCCAGCCTCTCGCACTGCCCCCACCACCACCCAATCTCTCACACTGTCCCCACCACCACCCAATCTCTCGCACTGTCCCCACCACCCAGTCTCTCGCACTGCCCCCGCACCACCCAATCTCTCGCACTGCCCCCCCACCACCCAATCTCTCGCACGACCCACCCAACCCAATCTCTTGCACTGCTCCCCCCCCACCACCCAGTCTCTCGCACTGCCCGCTGCACCACCCAGTCTCTGGCAGTGTCCCCCCCACCACCCAGTCTCTCGCAATGCCCCCACCACCACCCATTCTCTCGCACTGTCCCCACCACCACCCATTCTCTCGCACTGTCCCCACCACCCAATCTCTCGTACTGTCCCCACCACCCAGTCTCTCGCACTGCCCCCAAACCACACAATCTCTCGCACTGCCCCCCATCACCAAATATCTCGCACTGTCTCCACCACCCAATCTCTCGCACTGTCCCCACCACCCAATCTCTCACACTGTCCATCCACCATCCAGTCTCTCGCACTGTCCTCCCAACCCAATTGCTTGCACTGCCCCCCCAACCACCCAATACCTCGCACAGCCCCCCGCACCAGTCTCTCGCACTGCCCACCCACCAGCCAATCTCTCGCACTGCCCCCACCACCCAATCTCTCGCACTCCACCCCACCACCCAGTCTCTTACACTGTCCCCACCACCACACAATCTCTTGCAATGTCCCCAGCACCCAATCACTCATACTCTCCCCACCACCGTCTCTCGCACTGCCCTCGCACCACCCAAACTCTGGCATTGCCCCCCCATCACCCAATCTCTCGCACTACCCCCCCAACCCAATCTCTTGCACTGCCCCTCCAGCCACCCAGTATCTCGCACTGCCCCCCGCACCAATCTCTTGCACTGCCCCCCCACCAGCCAATCTCTCACACTGGCCCAACCACCCAATCTCTCGCACTGCACCCCACCACCCAGGCTCTCGCACGGACCCCACCACCCAATCTCTCGCACTGCACCCGCACCACCCAGTCTCTCGCACTGCCCTCCCACCACGCAGTCTCTCGCACTGTCCCCACCACCACCCAGTCTCTCGCACTACACTCCCCACCACCCAGTCTCTCGCACTGCCCTCCCACCACCCAAACTCACGCACTGTCCCCACACCCCAATCTCTCGCACTGTCCCCACCACACAGTCTCTAACACTGCTCCCCCACCACGCAACCTCTCGCACTGCCCCCACCACCACCCAGTCTCTCGCACTGCCCCCACCACCACCCAGTCTCTCGCCCTGTCCCCACCACCACCCAATCTCTCGCACTGTCCCCACAACCCAATCTCTCGCACTGTCCCCATCACCCAATCTCTCGCACTATTCCCATCACCCAATCTCTCGCACTGTCCCCACCATCCAATATCTCGCACTGTCCTCCCCAACCCAATCTCTTGCACTGGCCCCATAACCACCCAGTCTCTCCCAATGCCCCCTCCACCACCCAGTATCTCGCACTGCCCGCCCCACCACCCAGTCTCTCGCACTGCCCCCCCACCACCCAATCTCTCGCACTGTCCCCACCACCACGCAAACTCTCGCACTGTCCCCACCACCAAATCTCTCGCACTGTCACCCCCCACCACCCACAGACTCTCGTACTGTCCCCACCACCACCCAATCTATCGCACTGCCCCACCACCAACCAATCTCTTGCACTGCCCCACCACCAACCAATCTCTCGCAATGTCCCCACCACCACCCAATCTATCGCACTGGCCCACCACCAACCAATCTTTCGTACTGTCCCCACCACCCAATCTCTCGCACTGCCCCTACCACCACCAAGTCTCTCGCACTGTCCCCATCACCCAATCCCTCGCACTATTCCCACCACCCAATCTCTCGCACTGTCCCCACCATCCAATATCTCGCACTGTCCCCCCCCAACCCAATCTCTTGCACTGGCCCCATAACCACCCAGTCTCTCCCAATGCCCCCTCCACCACCCAGTCTCTCGCACTGACCCCCATCACCCAATCTCTCACACTGTCCCCACCACCACGCAAACTCCCGTACTGTCCGCACCACCAAATCTCTCGCACTGTCCCCACAACCCAATCTCTCGCACTGTCCCCACCACCCAGTCTCTCGCACTGCCCCCCCACCACCCAATCTCTCGCACTGTCACCCCCCACCACCCACAGACTCTCGTACTGTCCCCACCACCACCCACAGTCTCTCGTACTGTCCTCACCACCACCCAATCTCTCGCAATGTCCCCACCACCACCCAATCTATCGCACTGCCCCACCACCACCCAATCTCTCGCACTGTCCCCACCACCCAATCTCTCGCACTGCCCCCACTACCCAATCTCTCACACTGTCCCCCTCACCCAGTCTCTCGCATTGCCCCCCCACCACCCAATCTCTCGCACTGCCCCCCCACCACCCAGTCTCTCGCACTGCCCCACCACCAGCCAATCTCTCGCACTGCCCCACTTCACCACCCATAGTCTCTCGCACTGCCCCACCCCACCACCCACAGTCTCTCGTACTGTCCCCACCACCACCCAATCTCTCGAACTGTCCCCACCACCACCCAATCTCTCACACTGTCTCCACAATCCAGTCTCTCGCACTGCCCCCGCACCACCCAAACTCTTGCACTGCCCACCCCACCACCCAGTCTCTCCCACTGCCCGCTGCACCACCCAGTCTCTCGCACTGTCCCCACCACCCAGTCTCTCGCACTGCCCCCAAACCACACAATCTCTCGCACTGCCCCCCCATCACCCAATCTCTCGCACTGTCCCCACCACCCAGTATCTCGCACTATCATCCCAACCCAAACTCTTGCACTGCCCCCCCAACAACGTAGTCTCTCGCACTGCCCCCCCATCACCCAAACTCTCGCACTGCCCCACCCCACCACCCACAGTCTCTCACACTGTCCCCAGCACCACCCAATCTCTCGCACTGTCGCCACCACCCAGTCTCTCGCACTGCCCCCCCACCACCCAATCTCTCGCACTGTCGCCACCACCCAGTCTCTCGCACTGCCCCCCCACCACCCAATCTCTCGCACTGTCCGCCCCCACCACCCACAGTCTCTCGTACTGTCCCCACCACCACCCACAGTCTCTCGTACTGTCCCCACCAACGCAAATTCTGTCGCACTGTCCCCACCAGCAACCAATCTCTCGCACTGTCCCCATCACACAGTCTCTCGCACTGTCCCCAACCCACCACCCACAGTCTCTCGTACTGGCCCCACCACCACCCAATCTTTCGCACAGTCCCCACCACCACCCAACCTCTCGCACTGACCCCACAACCCAGACTCTTGCACTGTCCCCAACACCCAGTCTCTCGCACTGCCCCCCCACCACCCAATCTCTCGCACTGCCCCAACCCACCACCCACAGTCTCTCGTACTGTCACCACCACCACCCAATCTCTCGTACTGTCCCCACCACCACCCAATCTCTTCAACTGTCCCCACCAGCCAATCTCTCGCACTGCCCACACCAACACCCAACCTCTCGCACTGTCCCCACCACCACCCAATCTCTCGCACTGTCCCCACGACCAAATCTCTCGCATGACCCCCCCCAACCCAATCTCTTGCACTGCCCCCCCGATCACCCAGTCTCTCGCACTGCCTGCTGCACCACCAAGTCTCTGGCAGTGCGCCCCCCACCACCCAGTCTCTCGCACTGCCCCCACCACCACCCAATCTCTCGCACTGTCCCCACCACCACCCAAACTCTCGCACTGTCCCCACCACCACCCAATCTCTCGCACTGACCCCACCAGCCAATCTCTCGCACTGCCCCCACCACCACGCAATCTCTCGCACTGTCCCCACCACCCAGTCTCTTGCACTGCCCCCAAACCACCCAATCTCTCGCACTGCCCCCAAACCACACAATCTCTCGCAATGCCCCCCCATCACCCAATCTCTCGCACTGTCTCCACCACCCAATCTCTCGCACTGTCCCAACCAGCCAATCTCTCACAATGTCCACCCACCACCCAGTCTCTCGCACTGTCCTCCCAACCCAATCTCTTGCACTGCCCCCCCAACCACATAGTCTCTCGCGCTGCCCCCTCCACCACCTAGTCTCTCGCGCTGCCCCCTCCACCACCTAGTCTCTCGCACTGCCCGCCCCATTAACCAGTCTCTTGCACTGCCCCCCCATCACCCAATCTCTCGCACTATCCCCACCACCCAATCTCTCGCGCTGTCCCTACCACCCAATCCCTCGCACTGCCCTCCCCACCACCCAGTCTCTCGCACTGCCCCCTCCACCACCCAATCTCTTGCACTGCCCGCCCCACCACCCAGTCTCTCGCACTGACCCCCATCACCCAATCTCTCGCACTGCCCCAACCCACCACCCACAGTCTCTCGCACTGCCCCCACCACCACCCAATCTCTCGCACTGTCCCCACCACCCAATCTCTCACACTGTCCCCACCACCCAATGTCTCGCACTGTCCACACCAGCCAATCTCTCGCACCGCCCTACTTCACCACCCATAGTCTCTCGTACTGTCCCCACCGGCACTCAATCTCTCGCACTGTCCCCATCACCTAGTGTCTTGCACTGCCCCACCCCACCACCCACAGTCACTCGTACTGTCCCCACCACCACCCAATCTTTCGCACTGTCCCCACCACCACCCACAGTCTCTCATACTGTCCCCACCACCACCCAATCTCTCGAACTGTCCCCACCACCACCCAATCTCTCACACTGTCTCCACAATCCAGTCTCTCGCACTGCCCCCGCACCACCCAAACTCTTGCACTGCCGCACCCCACCACCCAGTCTCTCCCACTGCCCGCTGCACCACCCAGTCTCTCGCACTGTCCCCACCACCCAGTCTCTCGCACTGCCCCCAAACCACACAATCTCTCGCACTGCCCCCCCATCACCCAATCTCTCGCACTGTCCCCACCACCCAGTATCTCGCACTATCATCCCAACCCAAACTCTTGCACTGCCCCCCCAACAACGTAGTCTCTCGCACTGCCCCCCCATCACCCAAACTCTCGCACTGCCCCACCCCACCACCCACAGTCTCTCACACTGTCCCCAGCACCACCCAATCTCTCGCACTGTCGCCACCACCCAGTCTCTCGCACTGCCCCCCCACCACCCAATCTCTCGCACTGTCGCCACCACCCAGTCTCTCGCACTGCCCCCCCACCACCCAATCTCTCGCACTGTCCGCCCCCACCACCCACAGTCTCTCGTACTGTCCCCACCACCACCCACAGTCTCTCGTACTGTCCCCACCAACGCAAATTCTGTCGCACTGTCCCCACCAGCAACCAATCTCTCGCACTGTCCCCATCACACAGTCTCTCGCACTGTCCCCAACCCACCACCCACAGTCTCTCGTACTGGCCCCACCACCACCCAATCTTTCGCACAGTCCCCACCACCACCCAACCTCTCGCACTGACCCCACAACCCAGACTCTTGCACTGTCCCCAACACCCAGTCTCTCGCACTGCCCCCCCACCACCCAATCTCTCGCACTGCCCCAACCCACCACCCACAGTCTCTCGTACTGTCACCACCACCACCCAATCTCTCGTACTGTCCCCACCACCACCCAATCTCTTCAACTGTCCCCACCAGCCAATCTCTCGCACTGCCCACACCAACACACAACCTCTCGCACTGTCCCCACCACCACCCAATCTCTCGCACTGTCCCCACGACCAAATCTCTCGCATGACCCCCCCCAACCCAATCTCTTGCACTGCCCCCCCGATCACCCAGTCTCTCGCACTGCCTGCTGCACCACCAAGTCTCTGGCAGTGCGCCCCCCACCACCCAGTCTCTCGCACTGCCCCCACCACCACCCAATCTCTCGCACTGTCCCCACCACCACCCAAACTCTCGCACTGTCCCCACCACCACCCAATCTCTCGCACTGACCCCACCAGCCAATCTCTCGCACTGCCCCCACCACCACGCAATCTCTCGCACTGTCCCCACCACCCAGTCTCTCGCACTGCCCCCAAACCACCCAATCTCTCGCACTGCCCCCAAACCACACAATCTCTCGCAATGCCCCCCCATCACCCAATCTCTCGCACTGTCTCCACCACCCAATCTCTCGCACTGTCCCAACCAGCCAATCTCTCACAATGTCCACCCACCACCCAGTCTCTCGCACTGTCCTCCCAACCCAATCTCTTGCACTGCCCCCCCAACCACATAGTCTCTCGCGCTGCCCCCTCCACCACCTAGTCTCTCGCGCTGCCCCCTCCACCACCTAGTCTCTCGCACTGCCCGCCCCATTAACCAGTCTCTTGCACTGCCCCCCCATCACCCAATCTCTCGCACTATCCCCACCACCCAATCTCTCGCGCTGTCCCTACCACCCAATCCCTCGCACTGCCCTCCCCACCACCCAGTCTCTCGCACTGCCCCCTCCACCACCCAATCTCTTGCACTGCCCGCCCCACCACCCAGTCTCTCGCACTGACCCCCATCACCCAATCTCTCGCACTGCCCCAACCCACCACCCACAGTCTCTCGCACTGCCCCCACCACCACCCAATCTCTCGCACTGTCCCCACCACCCAATCTCTCACACTGTCCCCACCACCCAATGTCTCGCACTGTCCACACCAGCCAATCTCTCGCACCGCCCTACTTCACCACCCATAGTCTCTCGTACTGTCCCCACCGGCACTCAATCTCTCGCACTGTCCCCATCACCTAGTGTCTTGCACTGCCCCACCCCACCACCCACAGTCACTCGTACTGTCCCCACCACCACCCAATCTTTCGCACTGTCCCCACCACCACCCACAGTCTCTCATACTGTCCCCCCCACCACCCAATCTCTCGCACTGTCACCACCACCATCAAGTCTCTCGCACTGCCCCCTCCACCACCCAGCCTCTCGCACTGCCCGCCCCACCAGCCAGTCTCTTGCACTGCCGCCCCCCACCCAATCTCTTGCACTGCCCCAACCCACCACCCACAGTCTCTCGTACTGTCACCACCACAACCCAAACTCTCGCACTGTCCCCACCACCACCCAATCTCTCGCACTGTCCCCACCAGCCAGCCTCTCGCACTGCCCCCACCACCACCCAATCTCTCACACTGTCCCCACCACCACCCAATCTCTCGCACTGTCCCCACCACCCAGTCTCTCGCACTGCCCCCGCACCACCCAATCTCTCGCACTGCCCCCCCATCACCCAATCTCTCGCACGACCCACCCAACCCAATCTCTTGCACTGCTCCCCCCCCACCACCCAGTCTCTCGCACTGCCCTCCCACCACCCAAACTCACGCACTGTCCCCACACCCCAATCTCTCGCACTGTCCCCACCACACAGTCTCTAACACTGCTCCCCCACCACGCAACCTCTCGCACTGCCCCCACCACCACCCAGTCTCTCGCACTGCCCCCACCACCACCCAGTCTCTCGCCCTGTCCCCACCACCACCCAATCTCTCGCACTGTCCCCACAACCCAATCTCTCGCACTGTCCCCATCACCCAATCTCTCGCACTATTCCCATCACCCAATCTCTCGCACTGTCCCCACCATCCAATATCTCGCACTGTCCTCCCCAACCCAATCTCTTGCACTGGCCCCATAACCACCCAGTCTCTCCCAATGCCCCCTCCACCACCCAGTATCTCGCACTGCCCGCCCCACCACCCAGTCTCTCGCACTGCCCCCCCACCACCCAATCTCTCGCACTGTCCCCACCACCACGCAAACTCTCGCACTGTCCCCACCACCAAATCTCTCGCACTGTCACCCCCCACCACCCACAGACTCTCGTACTGTCCCCACCACCACCCAATCTATCGCACTGCCCCACCACCAACCAATCTCTTGCACTGCCCCACCACCAACCAATCTCTCGCAATGTCCCCACCACCACCCAATCTATCGCACTGGCCCACCACCAACCAATCTTTCGTACTGTCCCCACCACCCAATCTCTCGCACTGCCCCCCACCACCACCAAGTCTCTCGCACTGTCCCCATCACCCAATCCCTCGCACTATTCCCACCACCCAATCTCTCGCACTGTCCCCACCATCCAATATCTCGCACTGTCCCCCCCCAACCCAATCTCTTGCACTGGCCCCATAACCACCCAGTCTCTCCCAATGCCCCCTCCACCACCCAGTCTCTCGCACTGACCCCCATCACCCAATCTCTCACACTGTCCCCACCACCACGCAAACTCCCGTACTGTCCGCACCACCAAATCTCTCGCACTGTCCCCACAACCCAATCTCTCGCACTGTCCCCACCACCCAGTCTCTCGCACTGCCCCCCCACCACCCAATCTCTCGCACTGTCCGCCCCCACCACCCACAGTCTCTCGTACTGTCCCCACCACCACCCACAGTCTCTCGTACTGTCCCCACCAACGCAAATTCTGTCGCACTGTCCCCACCAGCAACCAATCTCTCGCACTGTCCCCATCACACAGTCTCTCGCACTGTCCCCAACCCACCACCCACAGTCTCTCGTACTGGCCCCACCACCACCCAATCTTTCGCACAGTCCCCACCACCACCCAACCTCTCGCACTGACCCCACAACCCAGACTCTTGCACTGTCCCCAACACCCAGTCTCTCGCACTGCCCCCCCACCACCCAATCTCTCGCACTGCCCCAACCCACCACCCACAGTCTCTCGTACTGTCACCACCACCACCCAATCTCTCGTACTGTCCCCACCACCACCCAATCTCTTCAACTGTCCCCACCAGCCAATCTCTCGCACTGCCCACACCAACACACAACCTCTCGCACTGTCCCCACCACCACCCAATCTCTCGCACTGTCCCCACGACCAAATCTCTCGCATGACCCCCCCCAACCCAATCTCTTGCACTGCCCCCCCGATCACCCAGTCTCTCGCACTGCCTGCTGCACCACCAAGTCTCTGGCAGTGCGCCCCCCACCACCCAGTCTCTCGCACTGCCCCCACCACCACCCAATCTCTCGCACTGTCCCCACCACCACCCAAACTCTCGCACTGTCCCCACCACCACCCAATCTCTCGCACTGACCCCACCAGCCAATCTCTCGCACTGCCCCCACCACCACGCAATCTCTCGCACTGTCCCCACCACCCAGTCTCTCGCACTGCCCCCAAACCACCCAATCTCTCGCACTGCCCCCAAACCACACAATCTCTCGCAATGCCCCCCCATCACCCAATCTCTCGCACTGTCTCCACCACCCAATCTCTCGCACTGTCCCAACCAGCCAATCTCTCACAATGTCCACCCACCACCCAGTCTCTCGCACTGTCCTCCCAACCCAATCTCTTGCACTGCCCCCCCAACCACATAGTCTCTCGCGCTGCCCCCTCCACCACCTAGTCTCTCGCGCTGCCCCCTCCACCACCTAGTCTCTCGCACTGCCCGCCCCATTAACCAGTCTCTTGCACTGCCCCCCCATCACCCAATCTCTCGCACTATCCCCACCACCCAATCTCTCGCGCTGTCCCTACCACCCAATCCCTCGCACTGCCCTCCCCACCACCCAGTCTCTCGCACTGCCCCCTCCACCACCCAATCTCTTGCACTGCCCGCCCCACCACCCAGTCTCTCGCACTGACCCCCATCACCCAATCTCTCGCACTGCCCCAACCCACCACCCACAGTCTCTCGCACTGCCCCCACCACCACCCAATCTCTCGCACTGTCCCCACCACCCAATCTCTCACACTGTCCCCACCACCCAATGTCTCGCACTGTCCACACCAGCCAATCTCTCGCACCGCCCTACTTCACCACCCATAGTCTCTCGTACTGTCCCCACCGGCACTCAATCTCTCGCACTGTCCCCATCACCTAGTGTCTTGCACTGCCCCACCCCACCACCCACAGTCACTCGTACTGTCCCCACCACCACCCAATCTTTCGCACTGTCCCCACCACCACCCACAGTCTCTCATACTGTCCCCCCCACCACCCAATCTCTCGCACTGTCACCACCACCATCAAGTCTCTCGCACTGCCCCCTCCACCACCCAGCCTCTCGCACTGCCCGCCCCACCAGCCAGTCTCTTGCACTGCCGCCCCCCACCCAATCTCTTGCACTGCCCCAACCCACCACCCACAGTCTCTCGTACTGTCACCACCACAACCCAAACTCTCGCACTGTCCCCACCACCACCCAATCTCTCGCACTGTCCCCACCAGCCAGCCTCTCGCACTGCCCCCACCACCACCCAATCTCTCACACTGTCCCCACCACCACCCAATCTCTCGCACTGTCCCCACCACCCAGTCTCTCGCACTGCCCCCGCACCACCCAATCTCTCGCACTGCCCCCCCATCACCCAATCTCTCGCACGACCCACCCAACCCAATCTCTTGCACTGCTCCCCCCCCACCACCCAGTCTCTCGCACTGCCCTCCCACCACCCAAACTCACGCACTGTCCCCACACCCCAATCTCTCGCACTGTCCCCACCACACAGTCTCTAACACTGCTCCCCCACCACGCAACCTCTCGCACTGCCCCCACCACCACCCAGTCTCTCGCACTGCCCCCACCACCACCCAGTCTCTCGCCCTGTCCCCACCACCACCCAATCTCTCGCACTGTCCCCACAACCCAATCTCTCGCACTGTCCCCATCACCCAATCTCTCGCACTATTCCCATCACCCAATCTCTCGCACTGTCCCCACCATCCAATATCTCGCACTGTCCTCCCCAACCCAATCTCTTGCACTGGCCCCATAACCACCCAGTCTCTCCCAATGCCCCCTCCACCACCCAGTATCTCGCACTGCCCGCCCCACCACCCAGTCTCTCGCACTGCCCCCCCACCACCCAATCTCTCGCACTGTCCCCACCACCACGCAAACTCTCGCACTGTCCCCACCACCAAATCTCTCGCACTGTCACCCCCCACCACCCACAGACTCTCGTACTGTCCCCACCACCACCCAATCTATCGCACTGCCCCACCACCAACCAATCTCTTGCACTGCCCCACCACCAACCAATCTCTCGCAATGTCCCCACCACCACCCAATCTATCGCACTGGCCCACCACCAACCAATCTTTCGTACTGTCCCCACCACCCAATCTCTCGCACTGCCCCCACCACCACCAAGTCTCTCGCACTGTCCCCATCACCCAATCCCTCGCACTATTCCCACCACCCAATCTCTCGCACTGTCCCCACCATCCAATATCTCGCACTGTCCCCCCCCCAACCCAATCTCTTGCACTGGCCCCATAACCACCCAGTCTCTCCCAATGCCCCCTCCACCACCCAGTCTCTCGCACTGACCCCCATCACCCAATCTCTCACACTGTCCCCACCACCACGCAAACTCCCGTACTGTCCGCACCACCAAATCTCTCGCACTGTCCCCACAACCCAATCTCTCGCACTGTCCCCACCACCCAGTCTCTCGCACTGCCCCCCCCACCACCCAATCTCTCGCACTGTCCGCCCCCACCACCCACAGTCTCTCGTACTGTCCCCACCACCACCCACAGTCTCTCGTACTGTCCCCACCAACGCAAATTCTGTCGCACTGTCCCCACCAGCAACCAATCTCTCGCACTGTCCCCATCACACAGTCTCTCGCACTGTCCCCAACCCACCACCCACAGTCTCTCGTACTGGCCCCACCACCACCCAATCTTTCGCACAGTCCCCACCACCACCCAACCTCTCGCACTGACCCCACAACCCAGACTCTTGCACTGTCCCCAACACCCAGTCTCTCGCACTGCCCCCCCACCACCCAATCTCTCGCACTGCCCCAACCCACCACCCACAGTCTCTCGTACTGTCACCACCACCACCCAATCTCTCGTACTGTCCCCACCACCACCCAATCTCTTCAACTGTCCCCACCAGCCAATCTCTCGCACTGCCCACACCAACACACAACCTCTCGCACTGTCCCCACCACCACCCAATCTCTCGCACTGTCCCCACGACCAAATCTCTCGCATGACCCCCCCCAACCCAATCTCTTGCACTGCCCCCCCGATCACCCAGTCTCTCGCACTGCCTGCTGCACCACCAAGTCTCTGGCAGTGCGCCCCCCACCACCCAGTCTCTCGCACTGCCCCCACCACCACCCAATCTCTCGCACTGTCCCCACCACCACCCAAACTCTCGCACTGTCCCCACCACCACCCAATCTCTCGCACTGACCCCACCAGCCAATCTCTCGCACTGCCCCCACCACCACGCAATCTCTCGCACTGTCCCCACCACCCAGTCTCTCGCACTGCCCCCAAACCACCCAATCTCTCGCACTGCCCCCAAACCACACAATCTCTCGCAATGCCCCCCCATCACCCAATCTCTCGCACTGTCTCCACCACCCAATCTCTCGCACTGTCCCAACCAGCCAATCTCTCACAATGTCCACCCACCACCCAGTCTCTCGCACTGTCCTCCCAACCCAATCTCTTGCACTGCCCCCCCAACCACATAGTCTCTCGCGCTGCCCCCTCCACCACCTAGTCTCTCGCGCTGCCCCCTCCACCACCTAGTCTCTCGCACTGCCCGCCCCATTAACCAGTCTCTTGCACTGCCCCCCCATCACCCAATCTCTCGCACTATCCCCACCACCCAATCTCTCGCGCTGTCCCTACCACCCAATCCCTCGCACTGCCCTCCCCACCACCCAGTCTCTCGCACTGCCCCCTCCACCACCCAATCTCTTGCACTGCCCGCCCCACCACCCAGTCTCTCGCACTGACCCCCATCACCCAATCTCTCGCACTGCCCCAACCCACCACCCACAGTCTCTCGCACTGCCCCCACCACCACCCAATCTCTCGCACTGTCCCCACCACCCAATCTCTCACACTGTCCCCACCACCCAATGTCTCGCACTGTCCACACCAGCCAATCTCTCGCACCGCCCTACTTCACCACCCATAGTCTCTCGTACTGTCCCCACCAGCACTCAATCTCTCGCACTGTCCCCATCACCTAGTGTCTTGCACTGCCCCACCCCACCACCCACAGTCACTCGTACTGTCCCCACCACCACCCAATCTTTCGCACTGTCCCCACCACCACCCACAGTCTCTCATACTGTCCCCCCCACCACCCAATCTCTCGCACTGTCACCACCACCATCAAGTCTCTCGCACTGCCCCCTCCACCACCCAGCCTCTCGCACTGCCCGCCCCACCAGCCAGTCTCTTGCACTGCCGCCCCCCACCCAATCTCTTGCACTGCCCCAACCCACCACCCACAGTCTCTCGTACTGTCACCACCACAACCCAAACTCTCGCACTGTCCCCACCACCACCCAATCTCTCGCACTGTCCCCACCAGCCAGCCTCTCGCACTGCCCCCACCACCACCCAATCTCTCACACTGTCCCCACCACCACCCAATCTCTCGCACTGTCCCCACCACCCAGTCTCTCGCACTGCCCCCGCACCACCCAATCTCTCGCACTGCCCCCCCATCACCCAATCTCTCGCACGACCCACCCAACCCAATCTCTTGCACTGCTCCCCCCCCACCACCCAGTCTCTCGCACTGCCCTCCCACCACCCAAACTCACGCACTGTCCCCACACCCCAATCTCTCGCACTGTCCCCACCACACAGTCTCTAACACTGCTCCCCCACCACGCAACCTCTCGCACTGCCCCCACCACCACCCAGTCTCTCGCACTGCCCCCACCACCACCCAGTCTCTCGCCCTGTCCCCACCACCACCCAATCTCTCGCACTGTCCCCACAACCCAATCTCTCGCACTGTCCCCATCACCCAATCTCTCGCACTATTCCCATCACCCAATCTCTCGCACTGTCCCCACCATCCAATATCTCGCACTGTCCTCCCCAACCCAATCTCTTGCACTGGCCCCATAACCACCCAGTCTCTCCCAATGCCCCCTCCACCACCCAGTATCTCGCACTGCCCGCCCCACCACCCAGTCTCTCGCACTGCCCCCCCACCACCCAATCTCTCGCACTGTCCCCACCACCACGCAAACTCTCGCACTGTCCCCACCACCAAATCTCTCGCACTGTCACCCCCCACCACCCACAGACTCTCGTACTGTCCCCACCACCACCCAATCTATCGCACTGCCCCACCACCAACCAATCTCTTGCACTGCCCCACCACCAACCAATCTCTCGCAATGTCCCCACCACCACCCAATCTATCGCACTGGCCCACCACCAACCAATCTTTCGTACTGTCCCCACCACCCAATCTCTCGCACTGCCCCCACCACCACCAAGTCTCTCGCACTGTCCCCATCACCCAATCCCTCGCACTATTCCCACCACCCAATCTCTCGCACTGTCCCCACCATCCAATATCTCGCACTGTCCCCCCCCAACCCAATCTCTTGCACTGGCCCCATAACCACCCAGTCTCTCCCAATGCCCCCTCCACCACCCAGTCTCTCGCACTGACCCCCATCACCCAATCTCTCACACTGTCCCCACCACCACGCAAACTCCCGTACTGTCCGCACCACCAAATCTCTCGCACTGTCCCCACAACCCAATCTCTCGCACTGTCCCCCACCACCCAGTCTCTCGCACTGCCCCCCCACCACCCAATCTCTCGCACTGTCACCCCCCACCACCCACAGACTCTCGTACTGTCCCCACCACCACCCACAGTCTCTCGTACTGTCCTCACCACCACCCAATCTCTCGCAATGTCCCCACCACCACCCAATCTATCGCACTGCCCCACCACCACCCAATCTCTCGCACTGTCCCCACCACCCAATCTCTCGCACTGCCCCCACTACCCAATCTCTCACACTGTCCCCCTCACCCAGTCTCTCGCACTGCCCCCCCACCACCCAATCTCTCGCACTGCCCCCCCCACCACCCAGTCTCTCGCACTGCCCCACCACCAGCCAATCTCTCGCACTGCCCCACTTCACCACCCATAGTCTCTCGTACTGTCCCCATCACAGAGTCTCTCGCACTGCCCCACCCCACCACCCACAGTCTCTCGTACTGTCCCCACCACCACCCAATCTCTCGAACTGTCCCCACCACCACCCAATCTCTCACACTGTCTCCACAATCCAGTCTCTCGCACTGCCCCCGCACCACCCAAACTCTTGCACTGCCCACCCCACCACCCAGTCTCTCCCACTGCCCGCTGCACCACCCAGTCTCTCACACTGTCCCCACCACCCAGTCTCTCGCACTGCCCCCAAACCACACAATCTCTCGCACTGCCCCCCCATCACCCAATCTCTCGCACTGTCCCCACCACCCAGTATCTCGCACTATCATCCCAACCCAAACTCTTGCACTGCCCCCCCAACAACGTAGTCTCTCGCACTGCCCCCCCCATCACCCAAACTCTCGCACTGCCCCACCCCACCACCCACAGTCTCTCACACTGTCCCCAGCACCACCCAATCTCTCGCACTGTCGCCACCACCCAGTCTCTCGCACTGCCCCCCCACCACCCAATCTCTCGCACTGTCGCCACCACCCAGTCTCTCGCACTGTCCGCCCCCACCACCCACAGTCTCTCGTACTGTCACCACCACCACCCACAGTCTCTCGTACTGTCCCCACCAACGCAAATTCTGTCGCACTGTCCCCACCAGCAACCAATCTCTCGCACTGTCCCCATCACACAGTCTCTCGCACTGTCCCCAACCCACCACCCACAGTCTCTCGTACTGGCCCCACCACCACCCAATCTTTCGCACAGTCCCCACCACCACCCAACCTCTCGCACTGACCCCACAACCCAGACTCTTGCACTGTCCCCAACACCCAGTCTCTCGCACTGCCCCCCCACCACCCAATCTCTCGCACTGCCCCAACCCACCACCCACAGTCTCTCGTACTGTCACCACCACCACCCAATCTCTCGTACTGTCCCCACCACCACCCAATCTCTTCAACTGTCCCCACCAGCCAATCTCTCGCACTGCCCACACCAACACACAACCTCTCGCACTGTCCCCACCACCACCCAATCTCTCGCACTGTCCCCACGACCAAATCTCTCGCATGACCCCCCCCAACCCAATCTCTTGCACTGCCCCCCCGATCACCCAGTCTCTCGCACTGCCTGCTGCACCACCAAGTCTCTGGCAGTGCGCCCCCCACCACCCAGTCTCTCGCACTGCCCCCACCACCACCCAATCTCTCGCACTGTCCCCACCACCACCCAAACTCTCGCACTGTCCCCACCACCACCCAATCTCTCGCACTGACCCCACCAGCCAATCTCTCGCACTGCCCCCACCACCACGCAATCTCTCGCACTGTCCCCACCACCCAGTCTCTCGCACTGCCCCCAAACCACCCAATCTCTCGCACTGCCCCCAAACCACACAATCTCTCGCAATGCCCCCCCATCACCCAATCTCTCGCACTGTCTCCACCACCCAATCTCTCGCACTGTCCCAACCAGCCAATCTCTCACAATGTCCACCCACCACCCAGTCTCTCGCATGGTCCTCCCAACCCAATCTCTTGCACTGCCCCCCCAACCACATAGTCTCTCGCGCTGCCCCCTCCACCACCTAGTCTCTCGCACTGCCCCCTCCACCACCTAGTCTCTCGCACTGCCCGCCCCATTACCCAGTCTCTTGCACTGCCTCCCCATCACCCAATCTCTCGCACTATCCCCACCACCCAATCTCTCGCGCTGTCCCTACCACCCAATCCCTCGCACTGCCCTCCCCACCACCCAGTCTCTCGCACTGCCCCCTCCACCACCCAATCTCTTGCACTGCCCGCCCCACCACCCAGTCTCTCGCACTGACCCCCATCACCCAATCTCTCGCACTGCCCCAACCCACCACCCACAGTCTCTCGCACTGCCCCCACCACCACCCAATCTCTCGCACTGTCCCCACCACCCAATCTCTCACACTGTCCCCACCACCCAATGTCTCGCACTGTCCACACCAGCCAATCTCTCGCACCGCCCTACTTCACCACCCATAGTCTCTCGTACTGTCCCCACCGGCACTCAATCTCTCGCACTGTCCCCATCACCTAGTGTCTTGCACTGCCCCACCCCACCACCCACAGTCACTCGTACTGTCCCCACCACCACCCAATCTTTCGCACTGTCCCCACCACCACCCACAGTCTCTCATACTGTCCCCCCCACCACCCAATCTCTCGCACTGTCACCACCACCATCAAGTCTCTCGCACTGCCCCCTCCACCACCCAGCCTCTCGCACTGCCCGCCCCACCACCCAGTCTCTCGCACTGCCGCCCCCCACCCAATCTCTTGCACTGCCCCAACCCACCACCCACAGTCTCTCGTACTGTCACCACCACAACCCAAACTCTCGCACTGTCCCCACCACCACCCAATCTCTCGCACTGTCCCCACCAGCCAGCCTCTGGCACTGCCCCCACCACCACCCAATCTCTCACACTGTCCCCACCACCACCCAATCTCTCGCACTGTCCCCACCACCCAGTCTCTCGCACTGCCCCCGCACCACCCAATCTCTCGCACTGCCCCCCCACCACCCAATCTCTCGCACGACCCACCCAACCCAATCTCTTGCACTGCTCCCCCCCCACCACCCAGTCTCTCGCACTGCCCGCTGCACCACCCAGTCTCTGGCAGTGTCCCCCCCACCACCCAGTCTCTCGCAATGCCCCCACCACCACCCATTCTCTCGCACTGTCCCCACCACCACCCATTCTCTCGCACTGTCCCCACCACCCAATCTCTCGTACTGTCCCCACCACCCAGTCTCTCGCACTGCCCCCAAACCACACAATCTCTCGCACTGCCCCCCCATCACCAAATATCTCGCACTGTCTCCACCACCCAATCTCTCGCACTGTCCCCACCACCCAATCTCTCACACTGTCCATCCACCACCCAGTCTCTCGCACTGTCCTCCCAACCCAATTGCTTGCACTGCCCCCCCAACCACCCAATACCTCGCACTGCCCCCCGCACCAGTCTCTCGCACTGCCCACCCACCAGCCAATCTCTCGCACTGCCCCCACCACCCAATCTCTCGCACTCCACCCCACCACCCAGTCTCTTACACTGTCCCCACCACCACACAATCTCTTGCAATGTCCCCAGCACCCAATCACTCATACTGTCCCCACCACCGTCTCTCGCACTGCCCTCGCACCACCCAAACTCTGGCATTGCCCCCCCATCACCCAATCTCTCGCACTACCCCCCCCAACCCAATCTCTTGCACTGCCCCCCCAGCCACCCAGTATCTCGCACTGCCCCCCGCACCAATCTCTTGCACTGCCCCCCCACCAGCCAATCTCTCACACTGGCCCAACCACCCAATCTCTCGCACTGCACCCCACCACCCAGGCTCTCGCACGGACCCCACCACCCAATCTCTCGCACTGCACCCGCACCACCCAGTCTCTCGCACTGCCCTCCCACCACGCAGTCTCTCGCACTGTCCCCACCACCACCCAGTCTCTCGCACTACACTCCCCACCACCCAGTCTCTCGCACTGCCCTCCCACCACCCAAACTCACGCACTGTCCCCACACCCCAATCTCTCGCACTGTCCCCACCACACAGTCTCTAACACTGCTCCCCCACCACGCAACCTCTCGCACTGCCCCCACCACCACCCAGTCTCTCGCACTGCCCCCACCACCACCCAGTCTCTCGCCCTGTCCCCACCACCACCCAATCTCTCGCACTGTCCCCACAACCCAATCTCTCGCACTGTCCCCATCACCCAATCTCTCGCACTATTCCCATCACCCAATCTCTCGCACTGTCCCCACCATCCAATATCTCGCACTGTCCCCCCCAACCCAATCTCTTGCACTGGCCCCATAACCACCCAGTCTCTCCCAATGCCCCCTCCACCACCCAGTATCTCGCACTGCCCGCCCCACCACCCAGTCTCTCGCACTGCCCCCCCACCACCCAATCTCTCGCACTGTCCCCACCACCACGCAAACTCTCGCACTGTCCCCACCACCAAATCTCTCGCACTGTCACCCCACACCACCCACAGACTCTCGTACTGTCCCCACCACCACCCAATCTATCGCACTGCCCCACCACCAACCAATCTTTTGCACTGCCCCACCACCAACCAATCTCTCGCAATGTCCCCACCACCACCCAATCTATCGCACTGGCCCACCACCAACCAATCTTTCGTACTGTCCCCACCACCCAATCTCTCGCACTTCCCCCACCACCACCAAGTCTCTCGCACTGTCCCCATCACCCAATCCCTCGCACTATTCCCACCACCCAATCTCTCGCACTGTCCCCACCATCCAATATCTCGCACTGTCCCCCCCAACCCAATCTCTTGCACTGGCCCCATAACCACCCAGTCTCTCCCAATGCCCCCTCCACCACCCAGTCTCTCGCACTGACCCCCATCACCCAATCTCTCACACTGTCCCCACCACCACGAAACTCCCGTACTGTCCGCACCACCAAATCTCTCGCACTGTCCACACAACCCAATCTCTCGCACTGTCCCCACCACCCAGTCTCTCGCACTGCCCCCCCACCACCCAATCTCTCGCACTGTCACCCCCCCACCACCCACAGACTCTCGTACTGTCCCCACCACCACCCACAGTCTCTCGTACTGTCCTCACCACCACCCAATCTATCGCAATGTCCCCACCACCACCCAATCTATCGCACTGCCCCACCACCACCCAATCTCTCGCACTGTCCCCACCACCCAATCTCTCGCACTGCCCCCACTACCCAATCTCTCACACTGTCCCCCTCACCCAGTCTCTCGCACTGCCCCCCCACCACCCAATCTCTCGCACTGCCCCCCCACCACCCAGTCTCTCGCACTGCCCCACCACCAGCCAATCTCTCGCACTGCCCCACTTCACCACCCATAGTCTCTCGTACTGTCCCCATCACAGAGTCTCTCGCACTGCCCCACCCCACCACCCACAGTCTCTCGTACTGTCCCCACCACCACCCAATCTCTCGAACTGTCCCCACCACCACCCAATCTCTCACACTGTCCCCACAATCCAGTCTCTCGCACTGCCCCCGCACCACCCAAACTCTTGCACTGCCCACCCCACCACCCAGTCTCTCCCACTGCCCGCTGCACCACCCAGTCTCTCGCACTGTCCCCACCACCCAGTCTCTCGCACTGCCCCCAAACCACACAATCTCTCGCACTGCCCCCCCATCACCCAATCTCTCGCACTGTCCCCACCACCCAGTATCTCGCACTATCATCCCAACCCAAACTCTTGCACTGCCCCCCCAACAACGTAGTCTCTCGCACTGCCCCCCCATCACCCAAACTCTCGCACTGCCCCACCCCACCACCCACAGTCTCTCACACTGTCCCCAGCACCACCCAATCTCTCGCACTGTCGCCACCACCCAGTCTCTCGCACTGCCCCCCCACCACCCAATCTCTCGCACTGTCGCCACCACCCAGTCTCTCGCACTGCCCCTCCACCACCCAATCTCTTGCACTGTCCGCCCCCACCACCCACAGTCTCTCGTACTGTCCCCACCACCACCCACAGTCTCTCGTACTGTCCCCACCAACGCAAATTCTGTCGCACTGTCCCCACCAGCAACCAATCTCTCGCACTGTCCCCATCACACAGTCTCTCGCACTGTCCCCAACCCACCACCCACAGTCTCTCGTACTGGCCCCACCACCACCCAATCTTTCGCACAGTCCCCACCACCACCCAACCTCTCGCACTGACCCCACAACCCAGACTCTTGCACTGTCCCCACCACCCAGTCTCTCGCACTGCCCCCCCACCACCCAATCTCTCGCACTGCCCCAACCCACCACCCACAGTCTCTCGTACTGTCACCTCCACCACCCAATCTCTCGTACTGTCCCCACCACCACCCAATCTCTTCAACTGTCCCCACCAGCCAATCTCTCGCACTGCCCACACCAACACACAACCTCTCGCACTTTCCCCACCACCACCCAATCTCTCGCACTGTCCCCACGACCAAATCTCTCGCATGACCCCCCCCAACCCAATCTCTTGCACTGCCCCCCCGATCACCCAGTCTCTCGCACTGCCTGCTGCACCACCAAGTCTCTGGCAGTGCGCCCCCCACCACCCAGTCTCTCGCACTGCCCCCACCACCACCCAATCTCTCGCACTGTCCCCACCACCACCCAAACTCTCGCACTGTCCCCACCACCACCCAATCTCTCGCACTGTCCCCACCAGCCAATCTCTCGCACTGCCCCCACCACCACGCAATCTCTCGCACTGTCCCCACCACCCAGTCTCTCGCACTGCCCCCAAACCACCCAATCTCTCGCACTGCCCCCAAACCACACAATCTCTCGCAATGCCCCCCCATCACCCAATCTCTCGCACTGTCTCCACCACCCAATCTCTCGCACTGTCCCAACCAGCCAATCTCTCACAATGTCCACCCACCACCCAGTCTCTCGCACTGTCCTCCCAACCCAATCTCTTGCACTGCCCCCCCAACCACATAGTCTCTCGCGCTGCCCCCTCCACCACCTAGTCTCTCGCGCTGCCCCCTCCACCACCTAGTCTCTCGCACTGCCCGCCCCATTACCCAGTCTCTCGCACTGCCCCCCTATCACCCAAACACTCGCACTGCCCCACCCCACCACCCACAGTCTCTCGCACTGTCCCCACCACCACCCAATCTCTCGCACTGTCCCCACCAGCCAATCTCTCGCACTGCCCCACCCCACCACCCACAGTCTCTCGCACTGTCCCCACCACCACCCAATCTCTCGCACTGTCCCCACCACCACCCAATCTCTTGCACTGTCCCCACCACCCAATCTCTCGCACAGTCCCCACCGCCCAGTCACTCGCACTGCCCCCGCACCACCCAATCTCTCGCACTGCCACCCCATCACCCAATCTCTCGCACTACCCCCCCAACCCAATCTATTGCACCTGCCCCCCCCCACCACCCAATCTCTCACACTGTCCCCACCACCCAGTCTCTCGCACTGCCCACGGACCACCCAATCTCTCACACTGTCCCCACCACCCAATCTCTCGCACTGCACCCTACCACCCAGTCTCTCGCACTCCACCACCACCCAATCTCTCGCACTGCCCCCGCACCAACCAGTCTCTCGCAGTACACCCCCCACCACCCAGTCTCTTGCACTGCCCTCCCACCAACCAATCTCTCGCACTGTCCCCACCACCACCCAATCTCTCGCACTGTCCCCACCACCACGCAATCTCTCGCACTGTCCCCCCCCACCACCCACAGTCTCTCGTACTGTCCCCACCACCCAATCTCTCGCACTGCCCCCACCTCCACCCAGTCTCTCGCACTGTCCCCACCACCACCCAATCTCTCGCACTGTCCCCACCACCACCCAGTCTCTCGCCCTGTCCCCACCACCACGCAATCTCTCGCACTGTCCCCCCCCACCACCCACAGTCTCTCGTACTGTCCCCACCACCACCCAATCTCTCGCACTGTCCCCACCACCACCCAATCTCTCGCACTGCCCCCACCACCCAATCTCTCGCACTGCCCCCACTACCCAATCTCTCACACTGTCCCCTCTACCCAATCTCTCACACTGTCCCCCCGACCCAGTCTCTCGCACTGCCCCCCCACCACCCAATCTCTCGCACTGCCCCCCCACCACCCAGTCTCTCGCACTGCCCCACCACCAGCCAATCTCTCGCACTGCCCCACTTCACCACCCATAGTCTCTCGTACTGTCCCCATCACAGAGTCTCTCGCACTGCCCCACCCCACCACCCACAGTCTCTCGTACTGTCCCCACCACCACCCAATCTCTCGCACTGTCCCCACCACCACCCAATCTCTTGCACTCTCCCCACCATCCAATCTCTCGCACTGTCCCCACCACCCAATCTCTCACTCTGTCCCCACCACGCAGTCTCTCGCACTGCTCCCGCACCACCCAAACTCTCGCACTGTCCCCACCACCCAGTCTCTGGCACTGCCCCCAAACCACACAATCTCTCGCACTGTCCCCCCATCACCCAATCTCTCGCACTGTCCCCACCACCCAGTATCTCGCACTGTCCTCCCAACCCAAACTCTTGCACTGCCCCCCCAACAACGTACTCTCTCGCACTGCCCCCTCCACCACCCAGTCTCTCGCACTGCCCACCCCAATACCCAGACTCTTGCACTGCCCCATCATCACCCAAACTCTCGCACTGCCACACCCACCACCCACAGTCTCTCACACTGTCCCCAGCACCACCCAATCTCTCGCACTGTCCCCCCACCACCCAGTCTCTCGCACTGCCCCCCCACCACCCAATCTCTCGCACTGTCCCCCCCCACCACCCACAGTCTCTCGTACTGTCCCCATCACAGAGTCTCTCGCACTGCCCCACCCCACCACCCACAGTCTCTCGTACTGTCCCCACCACCACCCAATCTCTCGAACTGTCCCCACCACCACCCAATCTCTCACACTGTCCCCACAATCCAGTCTCTCGCACTGCCCCCGCACCACCCAAACTCTTGCACTGCCCACCCCACCACCCAGTCTCTCCCACTGCCCGCTGCACCACCCAGTCTCTCGCACTGTCCCCACCACCCAGTCTCTCGCACTGCCCCCAAACCACACAATCTCTCGCACTGCCCCCCCATCACCCAATCTCTCGCACTGTCCCCACCACCCAGTATCTCGCACTATCATCCCAACCCAAACTCTTGCACTGCCCCCCCAACAACGTAGTCTCTCGCACTGCCCCCCCATCACCCAAACTCTCGCACTGCCCCACCCCACCACCCACAGTCTCTCACACTGTCCCCAGCACCACCCAATCTCTCGCACTGTCGCCACCACCCAGTCTCTCGCACTGCCCCCCCACCACCCAATCTCTCGCACTGTCGCCACCACCCAGTCTCTCGCACTGCCCCCCCACCACCCAATCTCTCGCACTGTCCGCCCCCACCACCCACAGTCTCTCGTACTGTCCCCACCACCACCCACAGTCTCTCGTACTGTCCCCACCAACGCAAATTCTGTCGCACTGTCCCCACCAGCAACCAATCTCTCGCACTGTCCCCATCACACAGTCTCTCGCACTGTCCCCAACCCACCACCCACAGTCTCTCGTACTGGCCCCACCACCACCCAATCTTTCGCACAGTCCCCACCACCACCCAACCTCTCGCACTGACCCCACAACCCAGACTCTTGCACTGTCCCCACCACCCAGTCTCTCGCACTGCCCCCCCACCACCCAATCTCTCGCACTGCCCCAACCCACCACCCACAGTCTCTCGTACTGTCACCACCACCACCCAATCTCTCGTACTGTCCCCACCACCACCCAATCTCTTCAACTGTCCCCACCAGCCAATCTCTCGCACTGCCCACACCAACACACAACCTCTCGCACTGTCCCCACCACCACCCAATCTCTCGCACTATCCCCACGACCAAATCTCTCGCATGACCCCCCCCAACCCAATCTCTTGCTCTGCCCCCCCGATCACCCAGTCTCTCGTACTGCCTGCTGCACCACCAAGTCTCTGGCAGTGCGCCCCCCACCACCCAGTCTCTCGCACTGCCCCCACCACCACCCAATCTCTCGCACTGTCCCCACCACCACCCAAACTCTCGCACTGTCCCCACCACCACCCAATCACTCGCACTGTCCCCACCACCACCCAATCTCTTGCACTGTCCCCACCACCCAATCTCTCGCACAGTCCCCACCGCCCAGTCACTCGCACTGCCCCCGCACCACCCAATCTCTCGCACTGCCACCCCATCACCCAATCTCTCGCACTACCCCCCCAAACCAATCTATTGCACCTGCCCCCCCCCACCACCCAATCTCTCACACTGTCCCCACCACCCAGTCTCTCGCACTGCCCACGGACCACCCAATCTCTCACACTGTCCCCACCACCCAATCTCTCGCACTGCACCCTACCACCCAGTCTCTCGCACTCCACCACCACCCAATCTCTCGCACTGCCCCCGCACCAACCAGTCTCTCGCAGTACACCCCTCACCACCCAGTCTCTTGCACTGCCCTCCCACCAACCAATCTCTCGCACTGTCCCCACCACCACCCAATCTCTCGCACTGTCCCCACTACCACGCAATCTCTCGCACTGTCCCCCCCCACCACCCACAGACTCTCGTACTGTCCCCACCACCCAATCTCTCGCACTGCCCCCACCTCCACCCAGTCTCTCGCACTGTCCCCACCACCACCCAATCTCTCGCACTGTCCCCACCACCACCCAGTCTCTCGCCCTGTCCCCACCACCACGCAATCTCTCGCACTGTCCCCCCCCACCACCCACAGTCTCTCGTACTGTCCCCACCACCACCCAATCTCTCGCACTGTCCCCACCACCACCCAATCTCTCGCACTGCCCCCACCACCCAATCTCTCGCACTGCCCCCACTACCCAATCTCTCACACTGTCCCCACTACCCAATCTCTCACACTGTCCCCCCCACCCAGTCTCTCGCACTGCCCCCCCACCACCCAATCTCTCGCACTGCCCCCCCACCACCCAGTCTCTCGCACTGCCCCACCACCAGCCAATCTCTCGCACTGCCCCACTTCACCACCCATAGTCTCTCGTACTGTCCCCATCACAGAGTCTCTCGCACTGCCCCACCCCACCACCCACAGTCTCTCGTACTGTCCCCACCACCACCCAATCTCTCGCACTGTCCCCACCACCACCCAATCTCTTGCACTCTCCCCACCATCCAATCTCTCGCACTGTCCCCACCACCCAATCTCTCACTCTGTCCCCACCACGCAGTCTCTCGCACTGCCCCCCGCACCACCCAAACTCTTGCACTGCCCACCCCACCACCCAGTCTCTCCCACTGCCCGCTGCACCACCCAGTCTCTCGCACTGTCCCCACCACCCAGTCTCTGGCACTGCCCCCAAACCACACAATCTCTCGCACTGTCCCCCCATCACCCAATCTCTTGCACAGTCCCCACCACCCAGTATCTCGCACTGTCCTCCCAACCCAAACTCTTGCACTGCCCCCCCAACAACGTACTCTCTCGCACTGCCCCCTCCACCACCCAGTCTCTCGCACTGCCCACCCCAATACCCAGACTCTTGCACTGCCCCATCATCACCCAAACTCTCGCACTGCCCCACCCACCACCCACAGTCTCTCACACTGTCCCCAGCACCACCCAATCTCTCGCACTGTCCCCACCACCCAGTCTCTCGCACTGCCCCCCCACCACCCAATCTCTCGCACTGTCCCCCCCCACCACCCACAGTCTCTCGTACTGTCCCCAACACAATCGACAGTCTCTCGTACTGTCCCCACCAACACCCAATCTCTCGCACTGTCCCCACCACCACGCAATCTATCGCACTGCCCCACCACCACCCAATCTCTCGCACTGCCCCCACAACCCAATCTCTCACACTGTCCTCCCCACCCAGTCTCTCGCACTGCCCCCCCACCACCCAATCTCTCGCACTGCCCACCCCACCACCCAGTCTCTCGCACTGCCCCACCACCTGCCAATCTCTCGCACTGCCCCACTTCACCACCCATAGTCTCTCGTACTGTCCCCACCAGCAACCAATCTCTCGCACTGTCCCCATCACACAGTCTCTCGCACTGTCCCCAACCCACCACCCACAGTCTCTCGTACTGTCCCCAGCACCACCCAATCTTTCGCACTGTCCCCACCACCACCCAACCTCTCGCACTGACCCCACAACCCAGACTCTCGCACTGTCCCCACCACCCAGTCTCTCGCACTGCCCCCTCCACCACCCAATCTCTCGCACTGCCCGCCCGAGCACCCAGTCTCTCGCACTGCCCCCCCACCACCCAATCTCTCGCACTGCCCCAACCCACCACCCACAGTCTCTCGTACTGTCACCACCACCACCCAATCTCGCGCACTGTGCCCACCACCACCCAATCTCTTCAACTGTCCCCACCAGCCAATCTCTCGCACTGCCCCCACCAACACCCAACCTCTCGCACTGTCCCCACCACCACCCAATCTCTCGCACTGTCCCCACCACCACCCAGTCTCTCGCCCTGTCCCCACCACCACGCAATCTCTCGCACTGTCCCCCCCCACCACCCACAGTCTCTCGTACTGTCCCCACCACCACCCAATCTCTCGCACTGTCCCCACCACCACCCAATCTCTCGCACTGCCCCCACCACCCAATCTCTCGCACTGCCCCCACTACCCAATCTCTCACACTGTCCCCACTACCCAATCTCTCACACTGTCCCCCCCACCCAGTCTCTCGCACTGCCCCCCCACCACCCAATCTCTCGCACTGCCCCCCCACCACCCAGTCTCTCGCACTGCCCCACCACCAGCCAATCTCTCGCACTGCCCCACTTCACCACCCATAGTCTCTCGTACTGTCCCCATCACAGAGTCTCTCGCACTGCCCCACCCCACCACCCACAGTCTCTCGTACTGTCCCCACCACCACCCAATCTCTCGCACTGTCCCCACCACCACCCAATCTCTTGCACTCTCCCCACCATCCAATCTCTCGCACTGTCCCCACCACCCAATCTCTCACTCTGTCCCCACCACGCAGTCTCTCGCACTGCCCCCGCACCACCCAAACTCTTGCACTGCCCACCCCACCACCCAGTCTCTCCCACTGCCCGCTGCACCACCCAGTCTCTCGCACTGTCCCCACCACCCAGTCTCTGGCACTGCCCCCAAACCACACAATCTCTCGCACTGTCCCCCCATCACCCAATCTCTTGCACAGTCCCCACCACCCAGTATCTCGCACTGTCCTCCCAACCCAAACTCTTGCACTGCC
The DNA here is from genome assembly GCA_026770705.1 of Isurus oxyrinchus. Classification (NCBI taxonomy): domain Eukaryota; kingdom Metazoa; phylum Chordata; class Chondrichthyes; order Lamniformes; family Lamnidae; genus Isurus; species Isurus oxyrinchus. The sequence continues at coordinate 43,814 of JANJGN010002111.1, forward strand.
CCCCCAACAACGTACTCTCTCGCACTGCCCCCTCCACCACCCAGTCTCTCGCACTGCCCACCCCAATACCCAGACTCTTGCACTGCCCCATCATCACCCAAACTCTCGCACTGCCCCACCCACCACCCACAGTCTCTCACACTGTCCCCAGCACCACCCAATCTCTCGCACTGTCCCCACCACCCAGTCTCTCGCACTGCCCCCCCACTACCCAATCTCTCGCACTGTCCCCCCCCACCACCCACAGTCTCTCGTACTGTCCCCAACACAATCGACAGTCTCTCGTACTGTCCCCACCAACACCCAATCTCTCGCACTGTCCCCACCACCACGCAATCTATCGCACTGCCCCACCACCACCCAATCTCTCGCACTGCCCCCACAACCCAATCTCTCACACTGTCCTCCCCACCCAGTCTCTCGCACTGCCCCCCCACCACCCAATCTCTCGCACTGCCCACCCCACCACCCAGTCTCTCGCACTGCCCCACCACCTGCCAATCTCTCGCACTGCCCCACTTCACCACCCATAGTCTCTCGTACTGTCCCCACCAGCAACCAATCTCTCGCACTGTCCCCATCACACAGTCTCTCGCACTGTCCCCAACCCACCACCCACAGTCTCTCGTACTGTCCCCAGCACCACCCAATCTTTCGCACTGTCCCCACCACCACCCAACCTCTCGCACTGACCCCACAACCCAGACTCTCGCACTGTCCCCACCACCCAGTCTCTCGCACTGCCCCCTCCACCACCCAATCTCTCGCACTGCCCGCCCGAGCACCCAGTCTCTCGCACTGCCCCCCCACCACCCAATCTCTCGCACTGCCCCAACCCACCACCCACAGTCTCTCGTACTGTCACCACCACCACCCAATCTCGCGCACTGTGCCCACCACCACCCAATCTCTTCAACTGTCCCCACCAGCCAATCTCTCGCACTGCCCCCACCAACACCCAACCTCTCGCACTGTCCCCACCACCAGCCAATCTCTCGCACTGTCCCCACGACCAAATCTCGCGCACGACCCCCCCAAACCAATCTCTTGCACTGCCCCCCCCGACCACCCAGTCTCTCGCACTGCCCGCTGCACCACCAAGTCTCTGGCAGTGCGCCCCCCACCACCCAGTCTCTCGCACTGCCCCCACCACCACCCAATCTCGCGCACTGTCCCCACCACCACCCAAACTCTCGCACTGTCCCCACCACCACCCAATCTCTCGCACTGTCCCCACCAGCCAATCTCTCGCACTGCCCCCACCACCACGCAATCTCTCGCACTGTCCCCACCACCCAGTCTCTCGCACTGCCCCCAAACCACCCAATCTCTCGCACTGCCCCCAAATCACACAATCTCTCGCACTGCCCCCCCATCACCCAATCTCTCGCACTGTCTCCACCACCCAATCTCTCGCACGGTCCCCACCACCCAATCTCTCACAATGTCCACCCACCACCCAGTCTCTCGCACTGTCCTCCCAACCCAATCTCTTGCACTGCCCCCCCAACCACATAGTCTCTCACACTGCCCCCTCCACCACCCAGTCTCTCGCACTGCCCGCTCCATTACCCAGTCTCTTGCACTGCCCCCCCATCACCCAAACTCTCGCACTGCCCCACCCCACCACCCACAGTCTCTCGCACTGTCCCCACCACCACCCAATCTCTCGCACTGTCCCCACCACCACCCAATCTCTCGCACTGTCCCCACCACCACCCAATCTCTCGCACAGTCCCCACCACCCAGTCACTCGCACTGCCCCCGCACCACCCAATCTCTCGCACTGCCACCGCATCACCCAATCTCTCGCACTACCCCCCCAACCCAATCTCTCACACTGTCCCCACCACCCAATCTCTCGCACTGCCCCCGCACCACCCAGTCTCTCGCAGTACACCCCCCACCACCCAGTCTCTTGCACTGCCCTCCCACCACCCAAACTCATGCACAGTCCCCACACCCCAATCTCTCGCACTGTCCCCACCACACATTCTCTAACACTGCTCCCCCACCACGCAACCTCTCGCACTGCCCCCACCACCACCCAGTCTCTCGCACTGACCCACCACCACCCAGTCTCTCGCACTGTCCCCACCACCACCAAATCTCTCGCACTGTCCCCACAACCCAATCTCTCGCACTGTCCCCACCACCCAGTCTCTCACACTGCCCTCCCACCACCCAATCTCTCGCACTGTCCCCCCCCACCACACACAGTCTCTCGTACTGTCCCCACCACCACCCAATCTCTCGCACTGTCACCACCACCACCCAATCTCTCGCACTGTCCCCACCAACCAATCTCTCATACTGTTCCCACCACCCAATCTATCACACTGCCCCACCACCACCCAATCTCTCGCACTGCCCCCCAACCACCCAATCTCTCGCACTGCCCACCTCACCACGCACAATCTCTCGCACTGTTCCCATCCCACCACAACCCACAGTCTGTGGTACTGTCCCCACCACCACCCAATTTCTCGCACTGTCCCCAGCACCACCCAATCTCTCGCACTGTCCCCCCATCACCCAATCTCTCGCACTGTCCCCTCCACCCAGTCTCTTGCACTGCCCCCAAACCATCCAATCTCTCGCACTGACCCACCACCCAATCTCTCGCACTGCCCCCCCATCACCCAATCTCTCGCACTGTCCCCACCACCCAATCTCTCGCGCTGTCCCAACCACCCAATCTCTCAACCTGTCCCCCCACCACCCAGTCTCTCGCACGGTCCCCATCACCCAATCTCTCGCACTGTCCCCACCACCCATCTCTTGCACTTCCGCCCCAACAACACAGTCTCTCGCACTGCCCCCTCCACCACCCCGTCTCTCGCACTGCCAGTCCCACCACCCAGTCTCTCGCACTGCCACCCCAGCAGCCAAACTCTCACATCGCCCCCACCACCCAATCTCTTGCACTGCAACTCACCAGCCAATCTCTCGCACTGTCCCCCCACCACGCAATCTCTCACACTGACCCCCCCACCACCCAATCTCTCACACTGTCCCCACCACCACCAAATCTCTCGCACTGTCCCCACAACCCAATCTCTCGCACTGTCCCCACCACCCAATCTCTCACACTGTCCCCACCACCCAGTCTCTCGCAATGCCCCACCACCACACAATCTCTCGCATTGCCCCCCCATCACCCAATCTCTCGTACTACCCCCCCCAACCCAATCTCATGCACTGCCCCCCCACCACCCAGTATCTCGCACTGCCCCCCCACAAGCGAATTTCTCGCACTGCCCGCACCACCCAATCTCTCGCAATCCACCCCACCACCCAGTCTCTTACACTGTCCCCACCACCACCCAATCTCTCGCACTGCCCTCGCACCACCCAAACTCTTGCATTGCCCCCCCATCACCCAATCTCTCGCACTACACCCCCAACCCAATCTCTTGCACTGCCCCGCCAGCCACCCAGTATCTCGCACTGCCCCCCACACCAGTCTATCGCACTGCCCCCCAACCAGCCAATCTCTCGCACTGTCCCCACCACCCAATCTCTCGCACAGCACCCCACCACCCAATCTCTCGCACTGCACCCCACCACTCAGTCTCTTACACTGTCCCCACCACCACCCAATCTCTTGCACTGTCCCCAGCACCCAATCACTCATACTGTCCCCACCACCCAATCTCTCGCACTGCCCTCGCACCACCCAAACTCTTGCACTGCCCCCCCAGCCACCCAGTATCTCGCACTGCCCCCCACACCAGTCTATCGCACTGCCCCCCCACCAGCCAATCTCTCGCACTGTCCCCACCACGCAATCTCTCACACAGCACCCCACCACCCAGTCTCTTGCACTGTCCCCACCACCACCCAATCTCTTGCACGGCCCCCGCACCACACAGTCTCTCGCACTACACCACCCACCACCCAGTCTCTCGCACTGCCCTCCCACCACCCAGTCTCTCGCACTGCCCCCACCACCAACCAATCTCTCATACTGTCCCCACCACCGAATCTCCCGCACTGCCCCCACCACCACCCAATCTCTCACGCTGTCCCCACCACCAAATCTCTCACACTGTCCACCCACCACCCAATCTCTCACACTGTCCCCACCACCCAATCTCTCGCACTGTCCACAACATCCAATATCTCGCACTGTCCCCCCCAACCCAATCTCTTGCACAGGCCCCACAACCACCCAGTCTCTCCCAAAGCCCCCTCCACCACCCAGTCTCTCGCACTGCCCACCCCACCACCCAGTCTCTCGCACTGCCCCACCACCCAATCTCGCGCACTGTCCCCCCACCACCCAATCTCTCCCATTGTCCCAACCACCACCCAATCTCTCGCACTGTCACCATCACCAAATCTCTCGCACTGTCCCCACAACCCAATCTCTTGCACTGTCCCCACCACCCAGTCTCTCGCACTGCCCTCGCACCACCCAAACTCTTGCATTGCCCCCCATCACCCAATCTCTCGCACTACCCCCCCAACCCAATCTCTTGCACTGCCCCGCCAGCCACCCAGTATCTCATACTGCCCCCCACACCAGTCTATCGCACTGCCCCCCAACCAGCCAATCTCTCACACTGTCCCCACCACCCAATCTCTCGCACAGCACCCCACCAACCAATCTCTCGCACTGCACCCCACCACCCAGGCACTTGCACTGACCCCACCACCCAATCTCTCGCACTGCACCCCACCACCCAGTCTCTCGCACTGCCCCACCACCCAATCTCTTGCACTGTCCCCCCACCACCCAATCTCTCCCATTGTCCCAACCACCACCCAATCTCTCGCACTGTCACCACCACCAAATCTCTCGCACTGTCCCCACAACCCAATCTCTTGCACTGTCCCCACCACCCAGTCTCTCGCACTGCCCTCGCACCACCCAAACTCTTGCATTGCCCCCCATCACCCAATCTCTCGCACTACCCCCCCCAACCCAATCTCTTGCACTGCCCCGCCAGCCACCCAGTATCTCGTACTGCCCCCCACACCAGTCTATCGCACTGCCCCCCAACCAGCTAATCTCTCACACTGTCCCCACCACCCAATCTCTCGCACTGACCCCACCACCCAATCTCTCGCACTGCACCCCACCACCCAGTCTCTTACACTGTCCCCACCACCACCCAAACTCTTGCACTGTCCCCAGCACCCAATCACTCATACTGTCCCCACCACCCAGTCTCTCGCACTGCCCTCGCACCACCAAAACTCTTGCACTGCCCCCCCAGCCACCCAGTATCTCGCACTGCCCCCCACACCAGTCTATCGCACTGCCCCCCCACCAGCCAATCTCTCGCACTGTCTCCGCAACCCAATCTCTCGCACAGCACCCCACCACCCAGGCTCTCGCACTGACCCCACCACCCAATCTCTCGCACTGCACCCCACTACCCAGTCTCTCGCACTGTCCCCACCACCACCCAATCTCTCACACGGCCCCCGCACCACCCAGTCTCTCGCACTACACCCCCCACCACCCAGTCTCTCGCACTGCCCTCCCACCACACAGTCTCTCGCACTGCCCCACCACCAGCTAATCTCTCGCACTGCCCCACTTCAACACCCATAGTCTCACGTACTGTCCCCACCACCACCCAATCTCTGGCACTGTCCCCATCACTCAGTCTCTCGCACTGCCCCACCGCACCACCCACAATCTCTCGTGCTGTCCCCACCACCACCCAATCTTTCGCACTGTCCCCACCACCACACAACCTCTCGCACTGTCCCCACAATCCAATCTCTCGCACTGTCCCCACCACGCAATCTCTCGTACTGTCCCCACCACCAAGTCTCTCGCACTGCCCCCAAACATCCCAATCTCTTGCACTGTCCCCCCACCACCCAATCTCTCGCACTGACCCTCATCACCCAATCTCTCGCACTGTCCCCACCACCCAATCTCTCGCACTGTCCCCACCACCAAATCTCTCGAGCTGTCCCCACCACCCAGTCTCTCGCACTGTCCCCATCACCTAATCTCTCGCACTGTCCCCACCACCCAATCTCTCGCACTGTCCCCACCATCCAATCTCTCGCACTGCCCCCACAATCCAATCTTTCGCACTGTCCCCCCTACCCAATCTCTTGCACTGACCCCCAACCACCCAGTCTCTCGCGCTGCCCACTCCACCACCCAGTCTCTCGCACTGCCCGCCCCACCACCCAGTCTCTCGCACTGCCCCCCCACCACCCAATCTCTCGCACTGCCCCACCCCACCACCCAAAGTCTCTTGTTGTGTCATCAACACCACCCAATCTCTCGCACTGTCCTCACCAGCCAATCTCTCGCACTGCCCCCACCACCACCCAATCTCTCGCACTGTTCCCACCACCACGCAATCTCTCGCACTGTCGCCACCACCCAATCTCTCGCACTGACCCACCACCCAGTCTCTCACACTGCCCCCCCGCACCAGTCTCTCGCACTGACCCCCACCAGCCAATCTCTCGCACTACCCCCCCAACCCAATCTCTTGCACTGCGCCCCCCACCACCCAGTCTCTGGCACTGCCCCCCCACCACCCTGTCTCTTGCAATGTCCCCACCACCCAATCTCTCACACTGTCCCCACCACACAGTCTCTCGCACTGCCCCACCACCACCCAATCTCTCGCATTGCCCCCCCATCACCCAATCTCTCGCACTACCACCCCAACCCAATCTCATGCACTGCCCCCCCAACCACCCAGTATCTCGCACTGGCCCCCACAAGCCAATTTCTCGCACTTCCCGCACCACCCAATCTCTCGCAATCCACCCCACCACCCAGTCTCTTACACTGTCCCCACCACCACACAATCTCTTGCACTGTCCCCAGCACCCAATCACTCATACTGTCCCCACCGCCCAGTCTTTCGCACTGCCCTCGCACCACCCAAACTCTTGCATTGCCCCCCATCACCCAATCTCTCGCACTACCCCCCCCAACCCAATCTCTTGCACTGCTCCGCCAGCCACCCAGTATCTCGTACTGCCCCCCACACCAGTCTATCGCACTGCCCCCCAACCAGCCAATCTCTCGCACTGTCCCCACCACCCAATCTCTGCAAAGCACCCCACCAACCAATCTCTCGCATTGCACCCCACCACTCAGGCACTCGCACTGACCCCACCACCCAATCTCTCGCACTGCACCCCACCACCCACTCTCTTAAACTGTCCCCACCACCACCCAATCTCTTGCACTGTCCCCAGCACCCAATCAATCATACTGTCCCCACCCCCCAGTCTCTCGCACTGCCCTCGCACCATCCAAACTCTTGCACTGCCCCCCCAGCCACCCAGTATCTCGCACTGCCCCCCACACCAGTCTATCGCACTGCCCCCCCACCAGCCAATCTCTCGCACTGTCCCCACAACCCAATCTCTCGCACAGCACCCCACCACCCAGGCTCTCGCACTGACCCCACCACCCAATCTCTCGCACTGCACCCCACTACCCAGTCTCTCGCACTGTCCCCACCACCACCCAATCTCTCACACGGCCCCCGCACCACCCAGTCTCTCGCACTACACCCCCCACCACCCAGTCTCTCGCACTGCCCTCCCACCACCCAGTCTCTCGCACTGCCCCCACCACCAACCAATCTCTCATACTGTCCCCACCACCCAATCTCCCGCACTGCCCCCATCACCACCCAATCTCTCACGCTGTCCCCACCACCAAATCTCTCACACTGTCCACCCACCACCCAGTCTCTCGCACTGTCCCCATCACCCAATCTCTCGCACTGTCCCCACCACCCAATCTCTTGCACTGTCCCCAACATCCAATATCTCGCACTGTACCCCCAACCCAATCTCTTGCACTGCCCCCACAACCACCCAGTCTCTCCCACTGCCCCCTCCACCACCCAGTCTCTCACACTGCCTGCCCCACCACCCAGTCTCTCGCACTGCCCCCTCACCACCCAATCTCTCCCACTGTCCCAACCACCACCCAATCTCTCACACTGTCCCCACCACCCAATCTCTCGCACTGGCCCCACAACCCAATCTCTTGCACTGTCCCCACCACCTAGTCTCTCGCACTGCCCCCCCCACCACCCAATTTCTCGCACAGTCCCCCCCACCACCCACAGTCTCTCGTACTGTCCCCACCAGCACCCACAGTCTCTCGTACTGTCGCCAACACCACCCAATCTCTCGCACTGTCCCCACCACCATCCAATCTATCGCATTGCCCCACCACCACCCAATCTCTCGCACTGTCCCCACCAGCCAATCTCTCGCACCGTCCCCACCACCCAAATTCTCGCACTGCCCCCACAACCCAATCTCTCACATTGTCCCCCCCACCCAGTCTCTCGCACTGCCCCACCACCACCCAATCTCTTGCACTGCCCCCCCCACCACACAGACTCTCGCACTGCCCCACCACCAGCTAATCTCTCGCACTGCCTCACTTCAACACCCATAGTCTCACGTACTGTCCCCACCACCACCCAATCTCTGGCACTGTCCCCATCACCCAGTCTCTCGCACTGCCCCACCCCACCACCCACAATCTCTCCTGCTGTCCCCACCACCACCCAATCTGTCGCACTGTCCCCACCACCACACAACCTCTCGCACTGTCCCCACAACCCAATCTCTCGCACTGTCCCCACCACCCAATCTCTCGTACTGTCCCCACCACCAAGTCTCTCGCACTGCACCCAAACCTCCCAATCTCTCGCACTGCCCCCCCACCACCCAATCTCTCGCACTGCCCCCCCATCACCCAATCTCTCGCACTGTCCCCACCACCCAATCTCTCGCACTGACCCACCACCAAATCTCTTGCGCTGTCCCCCACCACCCAGTCTCTCGCACTGTACCCATCACCTAATCTCTCGCACTGTCCCCACCACCCAATCTCTCGCACTGTCCCCACCACCCAATCTCTCGTACTGTCCCCACCACCAAGTCTCTCGCACTGCACCCAAACCTCCCAATCTCTCGCACTGCCCCCCCACCACCCAATCTCTCGAACTGTCCCCATCACCCAATCTCTCGCACTGACCCACCACCAAATCTCTTGCGCTGTCCCCCACCACCCAGTCTCTCGCACTGTCCCCATCACCTAATCTCTCGCACTGTCCCCACCACCCAATCTCTCGCAATGTCCCCACCATCCAATCTTTCGCACTGTCCCCACCAACCAGTCTCTCGCACTGTTCTCACCACCACCCAATCACTCGCACTGTCCCCACCACTCAATCTCTCGCACTGACCCACCAGCCATTCTCTCGCACTGCCCCCGCACCACCCAATCTCTAGCACTGCCCCCCATCACCCAATCTCTCGCATTACCCCCCCAACCCAATCTCTTGCACTGCCACCCCCAGCACCCAGTCTCTGGCACTGGCCCCCACACCACCCAGTCTCTCGCACTGTCCCCACCACCACCTAATCTCTAGCACTGTCCCCACCACCACCCAATCTCTCGCACCGTCCCCACCACCACCCAATCTCTCGCACTGTACCCACCACCCAATCTCTCGCACTGCCCCCACCACCACCCAATCTCTCGCACTGACCCCACCACCACCCAATCTCTTGCACTGACCCCACCACCACCCAATCTCTCGCACTGACCCCACCACCACCCAATCTCTCGCACTGTCCCCACCACCCAATCTCTCGCACTGCTCCCACCACCACCCAATCTCTCGCACTGACCCCACCACCACCCAATCTCTCGTACTGTCCCCACCACCCAGTCTCTCACACTGTCCCCCCCACCCAGTCTCCCGCACTGCCCCACCACCAACCAATCTCTCGCACTGCCCCCCCCACCACACAGTGTCTCGCACTGCCCCACCACCAGCTAATCTCTCGCACTGCCTCACTTCAACACCCATAGTCTCACGTACTGTCCCCACCACCACCCAATCTCTGGCACTGTCCCCATCACCCAGTCTCTCGCACTGCCCCACCCCACCACCCACAATCTCTCGTGCTGTCCCCACCACCACCCAATCTTTCGCACTGTCCCCAGCACCACAGAATCTCTCGCACTGTCCCCACAACCCAATCTCTCGCACTGTCCCCACCACCCAATCTCTCGTACTGTCCCCACCACCAAGACTCTCGCACTGCCCCCCCACCACCCAATCTCTCGCATTGCCCCCCCCACCACACACAGTCTCTCGCACTGTCCCCACCACCACCCAATCAGTAGCACTGTCCCCACTACCACCCAATCTCTCGCACTGTCCCCACCACCACCCAATCTCTCACACTGTCCCCACCAGCCAATCTCTCGCACTGCCCCCACCACCACCCAATCTCTCGCACTGACCCCACCACCCAATCTCTCGTACTGTCCCCACCACCCAGCCTTTTGCACTGTCCCCACCATCCAGTCTCTTGCACTGTCCCCACGACCCAATCTCTTGCACTGTCCCCACCATCCAATATCTCGCACTGTCCCCCCCAACCCAATCTCTTGCACTGCCCCCCCACCACCCAATCTCTCGCATTGTCCCCACCACCACCCAATCTCTCGCACTGCGGTCACCACCAAATCCCTTGCACTGTCCCCACAACCCAATCTCTCGCACTGTCCCCAACACCCAGTCTCTCGCACTGCCCCCCCACCACCCAATCTCTCGCACAGTCCCCCCCGACCACCCACAGTCTCTCGTACTATCCCCACCACCACCCACAGTCTCTCGTACTGTCCCCACCACCACCCAATCTCTCGCACTGTCCCCACCACCACCCAATCTATCGCACTGCACCACAACCACCCAATCTCTCGTACTGTCCCCACCACCCAATCTCTCGCACTGCCCCCACAACCCAATCTCTCACACTGTCTCCCCCACTAAGTCTCTCTCACTGCCCCCACCACCCAATCTCTCACACTGCAACCCACCCCCCAGTCTCTTACACTGTCCCCACCACCACCCAATCTCTTGCACTGTCCCCAGCACCCAATCACTCATACTGTCCCCACCACCCAGTCTCTCGCACTGCCCTCGAACAACCCAAACTCTTGCATTGCCCCCCCATTACCCAATCTCTCACATTACCCTGCCAAGCCAATCTCTTGCACTGCCCCCCCAGCCACCCAGTATCTCGCAATGCCCACCGCACCAGTCTCTCGCACTGCCCCCCCACCAGACAATCTCTCGCACTGTCCCCACCATCCAATCTCTCGCACTGTCCTCCCAACCCAATCTCTTGCACTGCCCCCCCAACCACCGAGTCTCTCGCACTGCCCCCTCCGACACCCAATCTCTAGCACTGTCCCCCCACCACTCAGTCTCTCGCACTGCCCCACTTCACCACCCACACTCTCTCGTACTGTCCCCAGCAGCACCCAATCAGTCGCACTGTCCCCACCACCCAGTCTCACGCACTGCCCCACCCCACCATCCACAGTCTCTCGCACTGTCCCCACCACCACCCACAGTCTCTCGTACTGTCCTCACCACCAGCCAATCTTTCGCACTATCCCCAACACCACCCAATCTCTCACACTGTCCCCACAACCCAATCTCTCGCTCGGTCCCCACCACCCAATCTCTCGTATTGTCCCCATCACCCAGTCTCTCGCACTGTACCCCCACCACCCAATCTCTCGCACTGCTCCCCCACCACCCACAGACTCTCGTACTGTCCCCACCACCACCCACAGTCTCTCGTACTGTTCCCACCACCACCCAATCTCTCGCACTGTCCCCACCACCACCCAATCTATCGCACTGCACCACAACCACCCAATCTTTCGCACTGCCCCACTTCACCACCCATAGTCTCTTGTACTGTCCCCACCACCACCCAATCTCTTGCACTGTCACCATCACGCAGTCTCTTGCACTGACCCACCCCACCACCCACAGTCTCTCGTATTGTCCCCACCACAACCCACAGTCTCTCGTACTGACCCACCACCACCCAATCTTTCGCACTGTCCCCACCAGCACCCAACCTCTCGCACTGTCCCCACAACCCAATCTCTCGCACTGTCCCCACGACCCAATCTCTCGTACTGTCCCCACCACCAAGTCTCTCGCACTGCCCCCAAACCTCCCAATCTCTTGCACTGCCCCCCCAGCCACCTAGTATCTCGCAATGCCCCCCGCACCAGTCTCTCGCACTGCCCCCCCACCAGCCAATCTCTCGCACTGTCCCCACCACCCAATCTCTCGGACTATCCCCACCATCCAATCTCTCGCACTGTCCTCCCAACCCAATCTTGTGCACTGCCCCCTCAACCACCGAGTCTCTCGCACTGCCGCCTCCGACACCCAATCTCTAGCACTTCCCCCCCCACCACCCAGAGTCTCGCACTGCCCCACCACCAGCCAATCTCTCGCACTGCCCCACTTTACCACCCACACTCTCTCGTACTGTCCCCACCACCACCCAATCAGTCGCACTGTCCCCACTGCCAAGTCTCTCGCACTGCCCCACCCCACCACCCACAGTCTCTCGCACTGTCCCCACCACCACCCACAGTCTCTCGTACTGTCCTCACTACCAGCCAATCTTTCGCACTATCCCCAACACCACCCAATCTCTCACACTGTCCCCACAACCCAATCTCTCGCACTGCCCCACAACCCAATCTCTCGTACTGTCCCCATCACCCAGTCTCTCGCGCTGCACCCCCACCACCCAATCTCTCGCACTGCCACCCCACCACCCACAGTCTCTCGTACTATCCCCACCACCACTCACAGACTCTCGTACTGTTCCCACCACCACCCAATCTCTCGCACTGTCCCCACAACCACCCAATCTTTCGCACTGTCCCACTTCACCACCCATAGTCTCTCGTACTGTCCCCACCACCACCCAATCTCTTGCACTGTCACCATCACCCAGTCTCTCGCACTGACCCACCCCACCACCCACAGTCTCTCGTACTGTCCCCACCACCACCCAATCTTTCGCACTGTCCCCACCACCACCCAACCTCTCGCACTGTCCCCACAACCCAATCTCTCGCACTGTCCCCACAACCCAATCTCTCGTACTGTACCCACCACCAAGTCTCTCGCACTGCCCCCAAACCTCCCAATCTCTTGCACTGCCCCCCCACCACCCAATCTCTCGCACTGCCCCCCCATCACCCAATCTCTCGCACTGTCCCCACCACCCAATCTCTCGCACTGTCCCCACCACCTAGTCTCTCACACTGCCCCCCCGCACCAGCCTCTCGCACTGTCCCCCCACCAGCCAATCTCTCGCACTACCCCCCAACGCAATCTCTTGCACTGCGCCCCCCACCACCCAGTCTCTGGCACTGCCCCCCCACCACCCAGTCTCTCGCACTGTCCCCACCACCACCCAATCTCTTACAATGTCCCCACCACCCAATCTCTCATACTGTCCCCACCACCCAGTCTCTCGCACTGTCCCCACCACCACCCAATCACTTACAATGTCCCCACCACCCAATCTCTCACACTGTCCCCACCACGCAATCTCTCGCACTGTCTCCACCACCCAATCTCTCACACTGTCCCCACCACCCAATCTCTCGCACTGCCCCACCACCACCCAATCTCTCGCATTGCCCCCCCATCACCCAATCTCTCGCACTACCCCCCCAACACAATCTCTTGCACTGCCCCCCCAACCACCCAGTATCTCGCACTGCCCCCCCGCACCAGTCTCTCGCACTGTCCCCACCACCACCCAATCTATCGCACTGCACCACAACGACCCAATCTCTCGCACTGTCCCCACCACCCAATCTGTCGCACTGCCCCACAACCCAATCTCTCACACTGTCCCCTCCACCCAGTCTCTCGCACTGCTCCCCCACCACCCAATCTCTCGCACTGCCCCCCCCACCACCCAGTCTCTCGCACTGCCCCCCCACCAGCCAATCTCTCTCACTGCCCCCACCACACAAACTCTCGCACTGCAACCCACCACCCAGTCTCTTACACTGTCCCCACCACCACCCAATCTCTTGCACTGTCCCCAGCACCCAATCACTCATACTGTCCCCACCACCCAGTCTCTCGCATTGCCCTCGCACCACCCAAACTCTTGCATTGCCCCCCCATTACCCAAACTCTCACACTAGCCAAGCTAATCTCTTGCACTGCCCCCCCAGCCACCCAGTATCTCGCAATGCCCCCCGCACCGGACTCTCGCACTGCCCCACCACCAGCCAATCTCTCGCACTGTCCCCACCACCCAATCTCTCGGACTGTCCCCACCATCCAATCTCTCGCACTGTCCTCCCAACCCAATCTCTTGCACTGCCCCCCCAACCACCGAGTCTCTCGCACTGCCCCACCACCAGCCAATCTCTCGCACTGCCCCACTTCACCACCCACACTCTCTCGTACAGTCCCCACCACCACCCAATCAGTCGCACTGTCCCCACCACCCAATCTCTCGCACTGCCCCAACCCACCACCCACAGTCTCTCGCACTGTCCCCAGCACAACCCACAGTCTCTCGTACTGTCCTCACAACCACCCAATCTCTCGCACTATCCCCAACACCACCCAATCTATCGCACTGTCCCCACAACCCAATCTCTCGCACTGTCCCCACCACCCAATCTCTCGTACTGTCCCCATCACCCAGTCTCTCGCACTGCACCCCCACCACCCAATCACTCGCAATGCCCCCCCACCACCCACAGTCTCTCGTACTATCCCACCACCACCCACAGTCTCTCGTACTGTTCCCACCACCACCCAATCTCTCGCACTGTCCCCACCACCACCCAATCTATCGCACTGCACCACAACCACCCAATCTCTCGCACTGTCCCCACCACCCAATCTCTCGCACTGCCCCACAACCCAATCTCACACACTGTCCCCTCCACCCAGTCTCTCGCACTGCACCCCCACCACCCAATCTCTCGCACTGCCCCCCCCCACCACCCAGTCTCTCGCACTGCCCCACCACCAGCCAAACTCGCACTGCCCCACTTCACCACCCATAGTCTCTCGTACTGTCCCCACCGGCACCCAATCTGTCGCACTGTCACCATCACCCAGTCTCTCGCACTGGCCCACCCCACCACCCACACTCTCTCGTACTGTCCCCACCACAACCCACAGTCTCTCGTACTGTCCCCACCACCACCCAATCTCTCGCACTGTCCCCACAACCCAATCTCTCGCACTGTCCCCACAACCCAATCTCTCGTACTGTTCCCACCACCCAGTCTCTCGCACTGCCCCACCCCACCACCAACAGTCTCTCGCACTGTCCCCACCACAACCCACAGTCTCTCGCACTGGCCCCACCACCCAGTCTCTCGCAATGCCCCCTCCACCACTCAGTCTCTTGCACTGTCCCCACCACAACCCACAGTCTCTCGTACTGTTCCCACCACCACCCAATCTATCGCACTGCACCACAACCACCCAATCTCTCGCACTACCCCCCCAACCCAATCTCTTGCACTGCCCCCCAACCACCCAGTATCTCGCACTGCCCCCCGCACCAGTCTCTCGCACTGCCCCCCCACGAGCCAATCTCTCTCACAGCCCCCACCAAACAAACTCTCGCACTGCAACCCACCACACAGTCTCTTACACTGTCCCCACCACCACCCAATCTCTTGCACTGTCCCCAGCACCCAATCACTCATACTGTCCCCACCACCCAGTCTCTCGCATTGCCCTCGCACCACCCAAACTCTTGCATTGCCCCCCCATTACCCAAACTCTCACACTAGCCAAGCTAATCTCTTGCACTGCCCCCCCCAGCCACCCAGTATCTCGCAATGCCCCCCGCACCGGACTCTCGCACTGCCCCCCCCACCAGCCAATCTCTCGCACTGTCCCCACCACCCAATCTCTCGGACTGTCCCCACCATCCAATCTCTCGCACTGTCCTCCCAACCCAATCTCTTGCACTGCCCCCCCAACCACCGAGTCTCTCGCACTGCCCCACCACCAGCCAATCTCTCGCACTGCCCCACTTCACCACCCACACTCTCTCGTACAGTCCCCACCACCACCCAATCAGTCGCACTGTCCCCACCACCCAATCTCTCGCACTGCCCCACCCCACCACCCACAGTCTCTCGCACTGTCCCCAGCACAACCCACAGTCTCTCGTACTGTCCTCACAACCACCCAATCTCTCGCACTGTCCCCAACACCACCCAATCTATCGCACTGTCCCCACAACCCAATCTCTCGCACTGTCCCCACCACCCAATCTCTCGTACTGTCCCCATCACCCAGTCTCTCGCACTGCACCCCCACCACCCAATCACTCGCAATGCCCCCCCACCACCCACAGTCTCTCGTACTATCCCACCACCACCCACAGTCTCTCGTACTGTTCCCACCACCACCCAATCTCTCGCACTGTCCCCACCACCACCCAATCTATCGCACTGCACCACAACCACCCAATCTCTCGCACTGTCCCCACCACCCAATCTCTCGCACTGCCCCACAACCCAATCTCACACACTGTCCCCTCCACCCTGTCTCTCGCACTGCACCCCCACCACCCAATCTCTCGCACTGCCCCCCCCACCACCCAGTCTCTCGCACTGCCCCACCACCAGCCAAACTCTCGCACTGCCCCACTTCACCACCCATAGTCTCTCGTACTGTCCCCACCGGCACCCAATCTGTCGCACTGTCACCATCACCCAGTCTCTCGCACTGGCCCACCCCACCACCCACAGTCTCTCGTACTGTCCCCACCACAACCCACAGTCTCTCGTACTGTCCCCACCAGCACCCAACCTCTCGCACTGTCCCCACAACCCAATCTCTCGCACTGTCCCCACAACCCAATCTCTCGTACTGTTCCCACCACCCAGTCTCTCGCACTGCCCCACCCCACCACCAACAGTCTCTCGCACTGTCCCCACCACAACCCACAGTCTCTCGCACTGGCCCCACCACCCAGTCTCTCGCAATGCCCACTCCACCACTCAGTCTCTTGCACTGTCCCCACCACAACCCACAGTCTCTCGTACTGTTCCCACCACCACCCAATCTATCGCACTGCACCACAACCACCCAATCTCTCGCACTACCCCCCCCAACCCAATCTCTTGCACTGCCCCCCAACCACCCAGTATCTCGCACTGCCCCCCGCACCAGTCTCTCGCACTGCCCCCCCACCAGCCAATCTCTCTCACAGCCCCCACCAAACAAACTCTCGCACTGCAACCCACCACCCAGTCTCTTACACTGTCCCCACCACCACCCAATCTCTTGCACTGTCCCCAGCACCCAATCACTCATACTGTCCCCACCACCCAGTCTCTCGCATTGCCCTCGCACCACCCAAACTCTTGCATTGCCCCCCCATTACCCAAACTCTCACACTAGCCAAGCTAATCTCTTGCACTGCCCCCCCAGCCACCCAGTATCTCGCAATGCCCCCCGCACCGGTCTCTCGCACTGCCCCCCCCACCAGCCAATCTCTCGCACTGTCCCCACCACCCAATCTCTCGCACTGTCCCCACCACCCAATCTCTCGTACTGTCCCCACCACCAAGTCTCTCGCACTGCACCCAAACCTCCCAATCTCTCGCACTGCCCCCCCACCACCCAATCTCTCGAACTGTCCCCATCACCCAATCTCTCGCACTGACCCACCACCAAATCTCTTGCGCTGTCCCCCACCACCCAGTCTCTCGCACTGTCCCCATCACCTAATCTCTCGCACTGTCCCCACCACCCAATCTCTCGCAATGTCCCCACCATCCAATCTTTCGCACTGTCCCCACCAACCAGTCTCTCGCACTGTTCTCACCACCACCCAATCACTCGCACTGTCCCCACCACTCAATCTCTCGCACAGTCCCCACCACCACCCAATCTCTCGCACTGTACCCACCACCCAATCTCTCGCACTGCCCCCACCACCACCCAATCTCTCGCACTGACCCCACCACCACCCAATCTCTTGCACTGACCCCACCACCACCCAATCTCTCGCACTGACCCCACCACCACCCAATCTCTCGCACTGTCCCCACCACCCAATCTCTTGCACTGCTCCCACCACCACCCAATCTCTCGCACTGCCCCCGCACCACCCAATCTCTAGCACTGCCCCCCATCACCCAATCTCTCGCATTACCCCCCCAACCCAATCTCTTGCACTGCCACCCCCAGCACCCAGTCTCTGGCACTGGCCCCCACACCACCCAGTCTCTCGCACTGTCCCCACCACCACCTAATCTCTAGCACTGTCCCCACCACCACCCAATCTCTCGCACCGTCCCCACCACCACCCAATCTCTCGCACTGTACCCACCACCCAATCTCTCGCACTGCCCCCACCACCACCCAATCTCTCGCACTGACCCCACCACCACCCAATCTCTTGCACTGACCCCACCACCACCCAATCTCTCGCACTGACCCCACCACCACCCAATCTCTCGCACTGTCCCCACCACCCAATCTCTTGCACTGCTCCCACCACCACCCAATCTCTCGCACTGACCCCACCACCACCCAATCTCTCGTACTGTGCCCACCACCCAGTCTCTCACACTGTCCCCCCCACCCAGTCTCCCGCACTGCCCCACCACCAACCAATCTCTCGCACTGCCCCCCCCCACCACACAGTGTCTCGCACTGCCCCACCACCAGCTAATCTCTCGCACTGCCTCACTTCAACACCCATAGTCTCACGTACTGTCCCCACCACCACCCAATCTCTGGCACTGTCCCCATCACCCAGTCTCTCGCACTGCCCCATCCCACCACCCACAATCTCTCGTGCTGTCCCCACCACCACCCAATCTTTCGCACTGTCCCCAGCACCACAGAATCTCTCGCACTGTCCCCACAACCCAATCTCTCGCACTGTCCCCACCACCCAATCTCTCGTACTGTCCCCACCACCAAGACTCTCGCACTGCCCCCCCACCACCCAATCTCTCGCATTGCCCCCCCCACCACACACAGTCTCTCGCACTGTCCCCACCACCACCCAATCAGTAGCACTGTCCCCACTACCACCCAATCTCTCGCACTGTCCCCACCACCACCCAATCTCTCACACTGTCCCCACCAGCCAATCTCTCGCACTGCCCCCACCACCACCCAATCTCTCGCACTGACCCCACCACCCAATCTCTCGTACTGTCCCCACCACCCAGCCTTT
Source organism: Isurus oxyrinchus (assembly GCA_026770705.1). Lineage (NCBI taxonomy): Eukaryota > Metazoa > Chordata > Chondrichthyes > Lamniformes > Lamnidae > Isurus > Isurus oxyrinchus. The sequence continues at coordinate 62,885 of JANJGN010002111.1, forward strand.
TGCACTGTCCCCACCATCCAGTCTCTTGCACTGTCCCCACGACCCAATCTCTTGCACTGTCCCCACCATCCAATATCTCGCACTGTCCCCCCCAACCCAATCTCTTGCACTGCCCCCCCACCACCCAATCTCTCGCATTGTCCCCACCACCACCCAATCTCTCGCACTGCGGTCACCACCAAATCCCTTGCACTGTCCCCACAACCCAACCTCTCGCACTGTCCCCACAACCCAATCTCTCGCACTGTCCCCACAACCCAATCTCTCGCACAGTCCCCCCCGACCACCCACAGTCTCTCGCACTGCCCCACCCCACCACCAACAGTCTCTCGCACTGTCCCCACCACAACCCACAGTCTCTCGCACTGGCCCCACCACCCAGTCTCTCGCAATGCCCACTCCACCACTCAGTCTCTTGCACTGTCCCCACCACAACCCACAGTCTCTCGTACTGTTCCCACCACCACCCAATCTATCGCACTGCACCACAACCACCCAATCTCTCGCACTACCCCCCCCAACCCAATCTCTTGCACTGCCCCCCAACCACCCAGTATCTCGCACTGCCCCCCGCACCAGTCTCTCGCACTGCCCCCCCACCAGCCAATCTCTCTCACAGCCCCCACCAAACAAACTCTCGCACTGCAACCCACCACCCAGTCTCTTACACTGTCCCCACCACCACCCAATCTCTTGCACTGTCCCCAGCACCCAATCACTCATACTGTCCCCACCACCCAGTCTCTCGCATTGCCCTCGCACCACCCAAACTCTTGCATTGCCCCCCCATTACCCAAACTCTCACACTAGCCAAGCTAATCTCTTGCACTGCCCCCCCAGCCACCCAGTATCTCGCAATGCCCCCCGCACCGGTCTCTCGCACTGCCCCCCCACCAGCCAATCTCTCGCACTGTCCCCACCACCCAATCTCTCGCACTGTCCCCACCACCCAATCTCTCGTACTGTCCCCACCACCAAGTCTCTCGCACTGCACCCAAACCTCCCAATCTCTCGCACTGCCCCCCCCACCACCCAATCTCTCGAACTGTCCCCATCACCCAATCTCTCGCACTGACCCACCACCAAATCTCTTGCGCTGTCCCCCACCACCCAGTCTCTCGCACTGTCCCCATCACCTAATCTCTCGCACTGTCCCCACCACCCAATCTCTCGCAATGTCCCACCATCCAATCTTTCGCACTGTCCCCACCAACCAGTCTCTCGCACTGTTCTCACCACCACCCAATCACTCGCACTGTCCCCACCACTCAATCTCTCGCACAGTCCCCACCACCACCCAATCTCTCGCACTGTACCCACCACCCAATCTCTCGCACTGCCCCCACCACCACCCAATCTCTCGCACTGACCCCACCACCACCCAATCTCTTGCACTGACCCCACCACCACCCAATCTCTCGCACTGACCCCACCACCACCCAATCTCTCGCACTGTCCCCACCACCCAATCTCTTGCACTGCTCCCACCACCACCCAATCTCTCGCACTGCCCCCGCACCACCCAATCTCTAGCACTGCCCCCCATCACCCAATCTCTCGCATTACCCCCCCAACCCAATCTCTTGCACTGCCACCCCCAGCACCCAGTCTCTGGCACTGGCCCCCACACCACCCAGTCTCTCGCACTGTCCCCACCACCACCTAATCTCTAGCACTGTCCCCACCACCACCCAATCTCTCGCACCGTCCCCACCACCACCCAATCTCTCGCACTGTACCCACCACCCAATCTCTCGCACTGCCCCCACCACCACCCAATCTCTCGCACTGACCCCACCACCACCCAATCTCTTGCACTGACCCCACCACCACCCAATCTCTCGCACTGACCCCACCACCACCCAATCTCTCGCACTGTCCCCACCACCCAATCTCTTGCACTGCTCCCACCACCACCCAATCTCTCGCACTGACCCCACCACCACCCAATCTCTCGTACTGTGCCCACCACCCAGTCTCTCACACTGTCCCCCCCACCCAGTCTCCCGCACTGCCCCACCACCAACCAATCTCTCGCACTGCCCCCCCCCACCACACAGTGTCTCGCACTGCCCCACCACCAGCTAATCTCTCGCACTGCCTCACTTCAACACCCATAGTCTCACGTACTGTCCCCACCACCACCCAATCTCTGGCACTGTCCCCATCACCCAGTCTCTCGCACTGCCCCATCCCACCACCCACAATCTCTCGTGCTGTCCCCACCACCACCCAATCTTTCGCACTGTCCCCAGCACCACAGAATCTCTCGCACTGTCCCCACAACCCAATCTCTCGCACTGTCCCCACCACCCAATCTCTCGTACTGTCCCCACCACCAAGACTCTCGCACTGCCCCCCCACCACCCAATCTCTCGCATTGCCCCCCCCACCACACACAGTCTCTCGCACTGTCCCCACCACCACCCAATCAGTAGCACTGTCCCCACTACCACCCAATCTCTCGCACTGTCCCCACCACCACCCAATCTCTCACACTGTCCCCACCAGCCAATCTCTCGCACTGCCCCCACCACCACCCAATCTCTCGCACTGACCCCACCACCCAATCTCTCGTACTGTCCCCACCACCCAGCCTTTTGCACTGTCCCCACCATCCAGTCTCTTGCACTGTCCCCACGACCCAATCTCTTGCACTGTCCCCACCATCCAATATCTCGCACTGTCCCCCCCAACCCAATCTCTTGCACTGCCCCCCCACCACCCAATCTCTCGCATTGTCCCCACCACCACCCAATCTCTCGCACTGCGGTCACCACCAAATCCCTTGCACTGTCCCCACAACCCAATCTCTCGCACTGTCCCCAACACCCAGTCTCTCGCACTGCCCCCCCACCACCCAATCTCTCGCACAGTCCCCCCCGACCACCCACAGTCTCTCGTACTATCCCCACCACCACCCACAGTCTCTCGTACTGTCCCCACCACCACCCAATCTCTCGCACTGTCCCCACCACCACCCAATCTATCGCACTGCACCACAACCACCCAATCTCTCGTACTGTCCCCACCACCCAATCTCTCGCACTGCCCCCACAACCCAATCTCTCACACTGTCTCCCCCACTAAGTCTCTCTCACTGCCCCCACCACCCAATCTCTCGCACTGCAACCCACCCCCCAGTCTCTTACACTGTCCCCACCACCACCCAATCTCTTGCACTGTCCCCAGCACCCAATCACTCATACTGTCCCCACCACCCAGTCTCTCGCACTGCCCTCGAACAACCCAAACTCTTGCATTGCCCCCCCATTACCCAATCTCTCACATTACCCTGCCAAGCCAATCTCTTGCACTGCCCCCCCAGCCACCCAGTATCTCGCAATGCCCACCGCACCAGTCTCTCGCACTGCCCCCCCACCAGACAATCTCTCGCACTGTCCCCACCATCCAATCTCTCGCACTGTCCTCCCAACCCAATCTCTTGCACTGCCCCCCCAACCACCGAGTCTCTCGCACTGCCCCCTCCGACACCCAATCTCTAGCACTGTCCCCCCACCACTCAGTCTCTCGCACTGCCCCACTTCACCACCCACACTCTCTCGTACTGTCCCCAGCAGCACCCAATCAGTCGCACTGTCCCCACCACCCAGTCTCACGCACTGCCCCACCCCACCATCCACAGTCTCTCGCACTGTCCCCACCACCACCCACAGTCTCTCGTACTGTCCTCACCACCAGCCAATCTTTCGCACTATCCCCAACACCACCCAATCTCTCACACTGTCCCCACAACCCAATCTCTCGCTCGGTCCCCACCACCCAATCTCTCGTATTGTCCCCATCACCCAGTCTCTCGCACTGTACCCCCACCACCCAATCTCTCGCACTGCTCCCCCACCACCCACAGACTCTCGTACTGTCCCCACCACCACCCACAGTCTCTCGTACTGTTCCCACCACCACCCAATCTCTCGCACTGTCCCCACCACCACCCAATCTATCGCACTGCACCACAACCACCCAATCTTTCGCACTGCCCCACTTCACCACCCATAGTCTCTTGTACTGTCCCCACCACCACCCAATCTCTTGCACTGTCACCATCACGCAGTCTCTTGCACTGACCCACCCCACCACCCACAGTCTCTCGTATTGTCCCCACCACAACCCACAGTCTCTCGTACTGACCCACCACCACCCAATCTTTCGCACTGTCCCCACCAGCACCCAACCTCTCGCACTGTCCCCACAACCCAATCTCTCGCACTGTCCCCACGACCCAATCTCTCGTACTGTCCCCACCACCAAGTCTCTCGCACTGCCCCCAAACCTCCCAATCTCTTGCACTGCCCCCCCAGCCACCTAGTATCTCGCAATGCCCCCCGCACCAGTCTCTCGCACTGCCCCCCCACCAGCCAATCTCTCGCACTGTCCCCACCACCCAATCTCTCGGACTATCCCCACCATCCAATCTCTCGCACTGTCCTCCCAACCCAATCTTGTGCACTGCCCCCTCAACCACCGAGTCTCTCGCACTGCCGCCTCCGACACCCAATCTCTAGCACTTCCCCCCCCACCACCCAGAGTCTCGCACTGCCCCACCACCAGCCAATCTCTCGCACTGCCCCACTTTACCACCCACACTCTCTCGTACTGTCCCCACCACCACCCAATCAGTCGCACTGTCCCCACTGCCAAGTCTCTCGCACTGCCCCACCCCACCACCCACAGTCTCTCGCACTGTCCCCACCACCACCCACAGTCTCTCGTACTGTCCTCACTACCAGCCAATCTTTCGCACTATCCCCAACACCACCCAATCTCTCACACTGTCCCCACAACCCAATCTCTCGCACTGCCCCCACAACCCAATCTCTCGTACTGTCCCCATCACCCAGTCTCTCGCGCTGCACCCCCACCACCCAATCTCTCGCACTGCCACCCCACCACCCACAGTCCCTCGTACTATCCCCACCACCACTCACAGACTCTCGTACTGTTCCCACCACCACCCAATCTCTCGCACTGTCCCCACAACCACCCAATCTTTCGCACTGTCCCACTTCACCACCCATAGTCTCTCGTACTGTCCCCACCACCACCCAATCTCTTGCACTGTCACCATCACCCAGTCTCTCGCACTGACCCACCCCACCACCCACAGTCTCTCGTACTGTCCCCACCACCACCCAATCTTTCGCACTGTCCCCACCACCACCCAACCTCTCGCACTGTCCCCACAACCCAATCTCTCGCACTGTCCCCACAACCCAATCTCTCGTACTGTCCCCACCACCAAGTCTCTCGCACTGCCCCCAAACCTCCCAATCTCTTGCACTGCCCCCCCACCACCCAATCTCTCGCACTGCCCCCCCATCACCCAATCTCTCGCACTGTCCCCACCACCCAATCTCTCGCACTGTCCCCACCACCCAGTCTCTCACACTGCCCCCCCGCACCAGCCTCTCGCACTGTCCCCCCACCAGCCAATCTCTCGCACTACCCCCCAACGCAATCTCTTGCACTGCGCCCCCCACCACCCAGTCTCTGGCACTGCCCCCCCACCACCCAGTCTCTCGCACTGTCCCCACCACCACCCAATCTCTTACAATGTCCCCACCACCCAATCTCTCATACTGTCCCCACCACCCAGTCTCTCGCACTGTCCCCACCACCACCCAATCACTTACAATGTCCCCACCACCCAATCTCTCACACTGTCCCCACCACGCAATCTCTCGCACTGTCTCCACCACCCAATCTCTCACACTGTCCCCACCACCCAATCTCTCGCACTGCCCCACCACCACCCAATCTCTCGCATTGCCCCCCCATCACCCAATCTCTCGCACTACCCCCCCAACACAATCTCTTGCACTGCCCCCCCAACCACCCAGTATCTCGCACTGCCCCCCGCACCAGTCTCTCGCACTGTCCCCACCACCACCCAATCTATCGCACTGCACCACAACGACCCAATCTCTCGCACTGTCCCCACCACCCAATCTGTCGCACTGCCCCACAACCCAATCTCTCACACTGTCCCCTCCACCCAGTCTCTCGCACTGCTCCCCCACCACCCAATCTCTCGCACTGCCCCCCCCACCACCCAGTCTCTCGCACTGCCCCCCCACCAGCCAATCTCTCTCACTGCCCCCACCACACAAACTCTCGCACTGCAACCCACCACCCAGTCTCTTACACTGTCCCCACCACCACCCAATCTCTTGCACTGTCCCCAGCACCCAATCACTCATACTGTCCCCACCACCCAGTCTCTCGCATTGCCCTCGCACCACCCAAACTCTTGCATTGCCCCCCCATTACCCAAACTCTCACACTAGCCAAGCTAATCTCTTGCACTGCCCCCCCAGCCACCCAGTATCTCGCAATGCCCCCCGCACCGGACTCTCGCACTGCCCCACCACCAGCCAATCTCTCGCACTGTCCCCACCACCCAATCTCTCGGACTGTCCCCACCATCCAATCTCTCGCACTGTCCTCCCAACCCAATCTCTTGCACTGCCCCCCCAACCACCGAGTCTCTCGCACTGCCCCACCACCAGCCAATCTCTCGCACTGCCCCACTTCACCACCCACACTCTCTCGTACAGTCCCCACCACCACCCAATCAGTCGCACTGTCCCCACCACCCAATCTCTCGCACTGCCCCACCCCACCACCCACAGTCTCTCGCACTGTCCCCAGCACAACCCACAGTCTCTCGTACTGTCCTCACAACCACCCAATCTCTCGCACTATCCCCAACACCACCCAATCTATCGCACTGTCCCCACAACCCAATCTCTCGCACTGTCCCCACCACCCAATCTCTCGTACTGTCCCCATCACCCAGTCTCTCGCACTGCACCCCCACCACCCAGTCACTCGCAATGCCCCCCCACCACCCACAGTCTCTCGTACTATCCCACCACCACCCACAGTCTCTCGTACTGTTCCCACCACCACCCAATCTCTCGCACTGTCCCCACCACCACCCAATCTATCGCACGGCACCACAACCACCCAATCTCTCGCACTGTCCCCACCACCCAATCTCTCGCACTGCCCCACAACCCAATCTCACACACTGTCCCCTCCACCCAGTCTCTCGCACTGCACCCCCACCACCCAATCTCTTGCACTGCGCCCCCCACCACCCAGTCTCTGGCACTGCCCCCCCCACCACCCAGTCTCTCGCACTGTCCTCACCACCACCCAATCTCTAACAATGTCCCCACCACCCAATCTCTCACACTGTCCCCACCACCCAATCTCTCGCACTGCCCCCCCCACCACCCAGTCTCGCGCACTGCCCCACCACCAGCCAAACTCTCGCACTGCCCCACTTCACCACCCATAGTCTCTCGTACTGTCCCCACCGGCACCCAATGTGTCGCACTGTCACCACCACCCAGTCTCTCGCACTGGCCCACCCCACCACCCACACTCTCTCGTACTGTCCCCACCACAACCCACAGTCTCTCGCACTGTCCCCACAACCCAATCTCTCGCACTGTCCCCACAACCCAATCTCTCGTACTGTTCCCACCACCCAGTCTCTCGCACTGCCCCACCCCACCACCAACAGTCTCTCGCACTGTCCCCACCACAACCCACAGTCTCTCGCACTGGCCCCACCACCCAGTCTCTCAAAATGCCCCCTCCACCACTCAGTCTCTTGCACTGTCCCCACCACAACCCACAGTCTCTCATACTGTTCCCACCACCACCCAATCTATCGCACTGCACCACAACCACCCAATCTCTCGCACTACCCCCCCCAACCCAATCTCTTGCACTGCCCCCCAACCACCCAGTATCTCGCACTGCCCCCCGCACCAGTCTCTTGCACTGCCCCCCCACCAGCCAATCTCTCTCACAGCCCCCACCAAACAAACTCTCGCACTGCAACCCACCACACAGTCTCTTACACTGTCCCCACCACCACCCAATCTCTCACACTGTCCCCACCACCCAATCTCTCGCACTGCCCCACCACCACCCAATCTCTCGCATTGCCCCCCCCATCACCCAATCTCTCGCACTACCCCCCCCAACCCAATCTCTTGCACTGCCCCCCCAACCACCCAGTATCTCGCACTGCCCCCCGCACCAGTCTCTCGCACTGCCCCCCCACCAGCCAATCTCTCTCACTGCCCCCACCACACAAACTCTCGCACTGCAACCCACCACACAGTCTCTCACACTGTCCCCACCACCACCCAATCTCTTGCACTGTCCCCAGCACCCAATCACTCATACTGTCCCCACCACCCAGTCTCTCGCATTGCCCTCGCACCACCCAAACTCTTGCATTGCCCCCCCATTACCCAAACTCTCACACTAGCCAAGCTAATCTCTTGCACTGCCCCCCCAGCCACCCAGTATCTCGCAATGCCCCCCGCACCGGTCTCTCGCACTGCCCCCCCACCAGCCAATCTCTCGCACTGTCCCCACCACACCCAATCTCTCGGACTGTCCCCACCATCCAATCTCTCGCACTGTCCTCCCAACCCAATCTCTTGCACTGCCCCCCCAACCACCAAGTCTCTCGCACTGCCCCACCACCAGCCAATCTCTCGCACTGCCCCACTTCACCACCCACACTCTCTCGTACAGTCCCCACCACCACCCAATCAGTCGCACTGTCCCCACCACCCAATCTCTCGCACTGCCCCACCCCACCACCCACAGTCTCTCGCACTGTCCCCAGCACAACCCACAGTCTCTCGTACTGTCCTCACAACCACCCAATCTCTCGCACTATCCCCAACACCACCCAATCTATCGCACTGTCCCCACAACCCAATCTCTCGCACTGTCCCCACCACCCAATCTCTCGTACTGTCCCCATCACCCAGTCTCTCGCACTGCACCCCCACCACCCAGTCACTCGCAATGCCCCCCCACCACCCACAGTCTCTCGTACTATCCCACCACCACCCACAGTCTCTCGTACTGTTCCCACCACCACCCAATCTCTCGCACTGTCCCCACCACCACCCAATCTATCGCACTGCACCACAACCACCCAATCTCTCGCACTGTCCCCACCACCCAATCTCTCGCACTGCCCCACAACCCAATCTCACACACTGTCCCCTCCACCCAGTCTCTCGCACTGCACCCCCACCACCCAATCTCTTGCACTGCGCCCCCCACCACCCAGTCTCTGGCACTGCCCCCCCACCACCCAGTCTCTCGCACTGTCCCCACCACCACCCAATCTCTTACAATGTCCCCACCACCCAATCTCTCACACTGTCCCCACCACCCAGTTTCTCGCACTGTCCCCACCACCACCCAATCACTTACAATGTCTCCACCACCCAATCTCTCACACTGTCCCCACCACCCAATCTCTCGCACTGCCCCACCACCACCCAATCTCTCGCATTGCCCCCCCATCACCCAATCTCTCACACTACCCCCCCCAACCCAATCTCTTGCACTGCCCCCCCCAACCACCCAGTATCTCGCACTGCCCCCCGCACCAGTCTCTCGCACTGCCCCCCCACCAGCCAATCTCTCTCACTGCCCCCACCACACAAACTCTCGCACTGCGCCCCCACCACCCAATCTCTCGCACTGCCCCCCCACCACCCAGTCTCTCGCACTGCCCCACCACCAGCCAAACTCTCGCACTGCCCCACTTCACCACCCATAGTCTCTCGTACTGTCCCCACGGGCACCCAATCTGTCTTACTGTCACCATCACCCAGTCTCTCGCACTGACCCACCCCACCACCCACAGTCTCTCGTACTGTCCCCACCACAACCCACAGTCTCTCGTACTGTCCCCACCACCACCCAATCTTTCGCACTGTCCCCACCACCACCCAATCTCTCGCACTGTCCCCACAACCCAATCTCTCGTACTGTTCCCACCACCCAGTCTCTCGCACTGCCCCACCCCACCACCAACAGTCTCTCGCACTGTCCCCACCACAACCCACAGTCTCTCGCACTGGCCCCACCACCCAGTCTCTCGCAATGCCCCCTCCACCACTCAGTCTCTTGCACTGTCCCCACCACAACCCACAGTCTCTCGTACTGTTCCCACCACCACCCAATCTATTGCACTGCACCACAACCACACAATCTCTCGCACTGTCCCCACCACCCAATCTCTCGCACTGACCCCACAACCCATCTCTCGTACTGTCCCCATCAACCAGTCTCTCGCACTGCACTCCCACCACCCAATCTCTCGCACTGCCCCCCCACCACCCACAGTCTCTCGTACAATCCCCACCACCACCCACAGTCTCTCGTACTGTTCCCACCACCACCCAATCTCTCGCACTGTCCCCACAACCACCCAATCTTTCGCTCTGCCCCACTTCACCACCCATAGTCTCTCGTACTGTCCCCACCACCACCCAATCTCTTGCACTGTCACCATCACCCAGTCTCTCGCACTGACCCACCCCACCACCCACATTCTCTCGTACTGTCCCCAACACCACCCAATCTTTCGCACTGTCCCCACCACCACCCAACCTCTCGCACTGTCCCCACAACCCAATCTCTCGCACTGTCCCCACGACCCAATCTCTCGTACTGTCCCCACCACCAAGTCTCTTGCACTGCCCCCAAACCTCCCAATCTCTTGCACTGCCCCCCCACCACCCAATCTCTCGCACTGCCCCCCCATCACCCAATCTCTCGCACTGTCCCCACCACCCAATCTCTCGCACTGTCCCCACCACCCAGTCTCTCACACTGCCCCCCCGCACCAGCCTCTCGCACTGTCCCCCCACGAGCCAATCTCTCGCACTACCCCCCCAACGCAATCTCTTGCACTGCGCCCCCCACCACCCAGTCTCTGGCACTGCCCCCCCACCACCCAGTCTCTCGCACTGTCCCCACCACTACCCAATCTCTTACAATGTCTCCACCACCCAATCTCTCACACTGTCCCCACCACCCAGTCTCTCGCACTGTCCCCACCACCACCCAATCACTTACAATGTCCCCACCACCCAATCTCTCACACTGTCCCCACGACGCAATCTCTCGCACTGTCTCCACCACCCAATCTCTCACACTGTCCCCACCACCCAATCTCTCGCACTGCCCCACCACCACCCAATCTCTCGCATTGCCCCCCCATCACCCAATCTCTCGCACTACCCCCCCCAACCCAATCTCTTGCACTGCCCCCCCAACCACCCAGTATCTCGCACTGCCCCCCGCACCAGTCTCTCGCACTGCCCCCCCACCAGCCAATCTCTCTCACTGCCCCCACCACACAAACTCTCGCACTGCAACCCACCACACAGTCTCTCACACTGTCCCCACCACCACCCAATCTCTTGCACTGTCCCCAGCACCCAATCACTCATACCGTCCCCACCACCCAGTCTCTCGCATTGCCCTCGCACCACCCAAACTCTTGCATTGCCCCCCCATTACCCAAACTCTCACACTAGCCAAGCTAATATCTTGCACTGCCCCCCCAGCCACCCAGTATCTCGCAATGCCCCCCGCACCGGTCTCTCGCACTGCCCCCCCACCAGCCAATCTCTCGCACTGTCCCCACCACCCAATCTCTCGGACTGTCCCCACCGTCCAATCTCTCGCACTGTCCTCCCAACCCAATCTCTTGCACTGCCCCCCCAACCACCAAGTCTCTCGCACTGCCCCACCACCAGCCAATCTCTCGCACTGCCCCACTTCACCACCCACACTCTCTCGTACAGTCCCCACCACCACCCAATCAGTCGCACTGTCCCCACCACCCAATCTCTCGCACTGCCCCACCCCACCACCCACAGTCTCTCGCACTGTCCCCAGCACAACCCACAGTCTCTCGTACTGTCCTCACAACCACCCAATCTCTCGCACTATCCCCAACACCACCCAATCTATCGCACTGTCCCCACAACCCAATCTCTCGCACTGTCCCCACCACCCAATCTCTCGTACTGTTCCCATCACCCAGTCTCTCGCACTGAACCCCCACCACCCACAGTCTCTCGTACTATCCCCACCACCACCCACAGTCTCTTGTACTGTTCCCACCACCACCCAATCTCTCGCACTGTCCCCACCACCACCCAATCTATCGCACTGCACCACAACGACCCAATCCCTCGCACTGTCCCCACCACCCAATCTCTCGCACTGCCCCACAACCCAATCTCTCACACTGTCCCCTCCACCCAGTCTCCCGCACTGCACCCCCACCACCCAATCTCTCGCACTGCCCCCCCCACCACACAGTCCCTCGCACTGCCCCACCACCAGCCAAACTCTCGCACTGCCCCACTTCACCACCCATAGTCTCTCGTACTGTCCCCACCGGCACCCAATCTGTCGCACTGTCACCATCACCCAGTCTCTCGCACTGATCCACCCCACCACCCACAGTCTCTCGTACTGTCCCCACCACAACCCACAGTCTCTCGTACTGTCCCCACCACCACCCAATCTCTCGCACTGTCCCCACAACCCAATCTCTCGTACTGTTCCCACCACCCAGTCTCTCGCACTGCCCCACCCCACCACCAACAGTCTCTCGCACTGCCCCCACCACAACCCACAGTCTCTCGCACTGGCCCCACCACCCAGTCTCTCGCAATGCCCCCTCCACCACTCAGTCTCTTGCACTGTCCCCACCACAACCCACAGTCTCTCGTACTGTTCCCACCACCACCCAATCTATCGCACTGCACCACAACCACCCAATCTCTCGCACTGTCCCCACCACCCAATCTCTCGCACTGCCCCCACAACCCAATTTCTCACACTGTCCCCCCACTAAGTCTCTTGCACTGCCCCCCCACCACCCAATCTCTCGCACTGCCCCCCCCACCACCCAGTCTCTCGCACTGCCCCACTTCACCACCCATAGTCTCTCGTACTGTCCCCACCAGCACCCAATCTCTTGCACTGTCACCATCACCCAGTCTCTCACACTGACCCACCCCACCACCCACAGTCTCTCGTACTGTCCCCACCACAACCCACAGTCTCTCGTACTGTCCCCACCACCACCCAATCTTTCGCACTGTCCCCACCACCACCCAACCTCTCGCACTGTCCCCACAACCCAATCTCTCGCACTGTCCCCACGACCCAGTCTCTCGCACTGCCCCCAAACCTCCCAATCTCTTGCACTGCCCCCCCACCACCAAATCTCTCGCACTGACCCCACCACCCAATCTCTCGTACTGTCCCCACCACCCAGTCTCTCACACTGTCCCCGCCACCCAGTCTCTCGCACTGCCCCCCCACCACCCAATCTCTCGCACTGCCCCCCCCACCGCACAGTCTCTCACACTGCCCCACCACCAGCTAATCTCTCGCACTGCCTCACTTCAACACCCATAGTCTCACGTACTGTCCCCACCACCCAATCTCTCGTACTGTCCCCAGCACCAAGTCTCTCGCACTGCCCCCAAACCTCCCAATCTCTCGCACTGCCCCCCCACCACCCAATCTCTCGCACTGCCCCCCCATCACCCAATCTCTCGCACTGTCCCCACCACCCAATCTCTCGCACTGTCCCCACCACCAAATCTCTCGCGCTGTCCCCACCACCCAGTCTCTCGCACTGTCCCCATCACCTAATCTCTCGCACTGTCCCCACCACCCAATCTCTCGCACTGACCCACCATCCAATCTCTCGCACAGTCCCCACAATCCAATCTTTCGCACTGTCCCCCCTACCCAATCTCTTGCAGTGACCCCCAACCACCCAGTCTCTCGCACTGCCCACTCCACCACCCAATCTCTCACACTGCCCCACCCCACCACCTAAAGTCTCTCGTTTTGTCACCAACACCACCCAATCTCTCGCACTGTCCTCACCACCCAATCTCTCGCACTGTCCCCACCACCCAATCTCTAGCACTGCCCCCACCACCACCCAATCTCTCGCACTGTTCCCACCACCACCCAATCTCACGCACTGTCCCCACCACCCAATCTCTCGCACTGACCCACCAGCCAATCTCTCGCACTGCCCCCTCACCACCCAATCTCTCGCACTGCTCCCCCATCACCCAATCTCTCGCACTACCCCCCCAACCCAATCTCTTGCACTGCCACCCCCAGCACCCAGTCTCTGGCACTGCACCGCCCACCACCCAGTCTCTCGCACAGTCCCCACCACCACCCAATCTTTCGCACTGACCCCATAACCCAATCTCTCGTACTGTCCCCACCACCCAGTCTCTCGCACTGTCCCCACCATCCAGTCTCTCGCACTGTCCCCACCACCCAATCTCTCGCACTGTCCCCACCATCCAATATCTCGCACTGTCCCCAACACCCAGTCTCTCGCACTGCCCCCCCACCACCCAATCTCTTGCACAGTCCCCCCCCACCACCCACAGTCTCTCGTACTATCCCCAACACCACCCACAGTCTCTCGTACTGTCCCCACCACAACCCAATCTCTCGCACTGTCCCCACCACCACCCAATCTATCGCACTGCACCACAACCACCCAATCTCTCGTACTGTCCCCACCACCCAATCTCTCGCACTGCCCCCACAACCCAATCTCTCACACTGTCCCCCCCACTAAGTCTCTCGCACTGCCCCCCCACAACCCAATCTCTCGCACTGCCCCCCCCACCACCCACTCTCGCTCACTGCCCCCACCACCCAATCTCTCGCACTGCAACCCACCACCCAGTCTCTTACACTGTCCCCACCACCACCCAATCTCTTGCACTGTCCCCAGCACCCAATCACTCATACTGTCCCCACCACCCAGTCTCTCGCACTGCCCTCGAACCACCCAAACTCTTGCATTGCCCCCCCATTACCCAATCTCTCACACTACCCCGCCAAGCCAATCTCTTGCACTGCACCCCCAGCCACCCAGTATCTCGCAATGCCCCCCGCACCAGTCTCTCGCACTGCCCCCCCACCAGACAATCTCTCGCACTGTCCCCACCACCCAATCTCTCGCACTGTCCCCACCATCCAATCTCTCGCACTGTCCTCCCAACCCAATCTCTTGCACTGCCCCCCCAACCACCGAGTCTCTCACACTGCCCCCTCCGACACCCAATCTCTCGCACTGCCCCCCCCCATCACCCAGTCTCTCTCACTGCCCCCACCACCCAATCTCTCGCACTGCAACCCACCACCCAGTCTCTTACACTGTCCCCACCACCACCCAATCTCTTGCACTGTCCCCAGCACCCAATCACTCATACTGTCCCCACCACCCAGTCTCTCGCACTGCCCTCGCACCACCCAAACTCTTGCATTGCCCCCCCATTACCCAATCTCTCACACTACCCCGCCAAGCCAATCTCTTGCACTGCCCCCCCAGCCACCCAGTATCTCGCAATGCCCCCCGCACCAGTCTCTCGCACTGCCCCCCCACCAGACAATCTCTCGCACTGTCCCCCCTACCCAATCTCTTGCAGTGACCCCCAACCACCCAGTCTCTCGCACTGCCCACTCCACCACCCAGTCTCTTGCCCTGCCCGCCCCACCACCCAGTCTCTCGCACAGCCCCCCCACCACCCAATCTCTCGCACAGCCCCACCCCACCACCCAAAGTCTCTCGTTGTGTCACCAACACCACCCAATCTCTCGCACTGTCCTCACCACCCAATCTCTCGCACTGTCCCCACCAGCCAATCTCTAGCACTGCCCCCACCACACCCAATCTCTCGCACTGTTCCCACCACCACCCAATCTCTCGCACTGTCCCCACCACCCAATCTCTCGCACTGACCCACCAGCCAATCTCTCGCACTGCCCCCGCACAACCCAATCTCTCGCACTGCTCCCCCATCACCCAATCTCTCGCACTACCCCCCCAACCCAATCTCTTGCACTGCCACCCCCAGCACCCAGTCTCTGGCACTGCACCCCCCACCACCCAGTCTCTCGCACTGTCCCCACCACCACCCAATCTCTAGCACTGTCCCCACCACCACCCAATCTCTCGCACTGTCCCCATCACCACCCAATCTCTCGCACTGTCCCCACCAGCCAATCTCTGGCACTGCCCCCACCACCACCCAATCTTTCGCACTGACCCCATAACCCAATCTCTTGTACTGTCCCCACCACCCAGTCTCTCGCACTGTCCCCACCATCCAGTCTCTCGCACTGTCCCCACCACCCAATCTCTCGCACTGTCCCCACCATCCAATATCTCGCACTGTCCCCAACACCCAGTCTCTCGCACTGCCCCCCCCCACCACCCAATCTCTTGCACAGTCCCCCCCCACCACCCACAGTCTCTCGTACTAACCCCACCACCACCCACAGTCTCTCGTACTGTCCCCACCACCACCCAATCTCTTGCACTGTCCCCACCACCACCCAATCTATCGCACTGCACCACAACCACCCAATCTCTCGTACTGTCCCCACCACCCAATCTCTTGCACTGCCCCCACAACCCAATCTCTCACACTGTCCCCCCCACTAAGTCTCTCGCACTGCCCCCCCACAACACAATCTCTCGCACTGCCCCCCCCCACCACCCACTCTCTCTCACTGCACCCACCACCCAATCTCTCGCACTGCAACCCACCACCCAGTCTCTTACACTGTCCCCACCACCACCCAATCTCTTGCACTGTCCCCAGCACCCAATCACTCATACTGTCCCCACCACCCAGTCTCTCGCACTGCCCTCGAACCACCCAAACTCTTGCATTGCCCCCCCATTACCCAATCTCTCACACTACCCCGCCAAGCCAATCTCTTGCACTGCCCCCCCAGCCACCCAGTATCTCGCAAAGCCCCCCGCACCAGTCTCTCGCACTGCCCCCCCACCAGACAATCTCTCGCACTGTCCCCCCTACCCAATCTCTTGCAGTGACCCCCAACCACCCAGTCTCTCGCACTGCCCGCCCCACCACCCAGTCTCTCGCACAGCCCCCCCACCACCCAATCTCTCGCACAGCCCCACCCCACCACCCAAAGTCTCTCGTTGTGTCACCAACACCACCCAATCTCTCGCACTGTCCTCACCACCCAATCTCTTGCACTGTCCCCACCAGCCAATCTCTAGCACTGTCACCACCACCACTCAATCTCTCGCATTGCCCGCCCCACCACCCAGTCTCTCGCACTGCCCCAACCCACCACCCACAGTCTCTCGTACTGACACCACCACAACCCAATTTCTCGCACTGCACCCCCTCCACCCAATCTCTCGCACTGTCCCCACCATCAAATCTCTCGCACTGTCCCCACAACCCAATCTGTCGCACTGTCCCCACCACCCAATCTCTCGCACTGTCCCCACCACCAAATCTCTCGCACTGCCCTCAAACCTCCCAATCTCTCGCACTGCCCCACTTCAACACCCATAGTCTCACGTACTGTCCCCACCACCCAATCTCTCGTACTGTCCCCAGCACCAAGTCTCTCGCACTGCCCCCAAACCTCCCAATCTCTCGCACTGCCCCCCCACCACCCAATCTCTCGCACTGCCCCCCCATCACCCAATCTCTCGCACTGTCCCCACCACCCAATCTCTCGCACTGTCCCCACCACCAAATCTCTCGCGCTGTCCCCACCACCCAGTCTCTCGCACTGTCCCCATCACCTAATCTCTCGCACTGTCCCCACCACCCAATCTCTCGCACTGACCCACCATCCAATCTCTCGCACAGTCCCCACAATCCAATCTTTCGCACTGTCCCCCCTACCCAATCTCTTGCAGTGACCCCCAACCACCCAGTCTCTCGCACTGCCCACTCCACCACCCAATCTCTCACACTGCCCCACACCACCACCTAAAGTCTCTCCTTTTGTCACCAACACCACCCAATCTCTCGCACTGTCCTCACCACCCAATCTCTCGCACTGCAACCCACCACCCAGTCTCTTACACTGTCCCCACCACCACCCAATCTCTTGCACTGTCCCCAGCACCCAATCACTCATACTGTCCCCACCACCCAGTCTCTCGCACTGCCCTCGAACCACCCAAACTCTTGCATTGCCCCCCCATTACCCAATCTCTCACACTACCCCGCCAAGCCAATCTCTTGCACTGCCCCCCCAGCCACCCAGTATCTCGCAATGCCCCCCGCACCAGTCTCTCGCACTGCCCCCCCACCAGACAATCTCTCGCACTGTCCCCCCTACCCAATCTCTTGCAGTGACCCCCAACCACCCAGTCTCTCGCACTGCCCGCCCCACCACCCAGTCTCTCGCACAGCCCCCCCACCACCCAATCTCTCGCACAGCCCCACCCCACCACCCAAAGTCTCTCGTTGTGTCACCAACACCACCCAATCTCTCGCACTGTCCTCACCACCCAATCTCTTGCACTGTCCCCACCAGCCAATCTCTAGCACTGTCACCACCACCACTCAATCTCTCGCATTGCCCGCCCCACCACCCAGTCTCTCGCACTGCCCCAACCCACCACCCACAGTCTCTCGTACTGTCACCACCACAACCCAATTTCTCGCACTGCACCCCCACCACCCAATCTCTCGCACTGTCCCCACCATCAAATCTCTCGCACTGTCCCCACAACCCAATCTGTCGCACTGTCCCCACCACCCAATCTCTCGCACTGTCCCCACCACCAAATCTCTCGCACTGCCCTCAAACCTCCCAATCTCTCGCACTGCCCCACTTCAACACCCATAGTCTCACGTACTGTCCCCACCACCCAATCTCTCGTACTGTCCCCAGCACCAAGTCTCTCGCACTGCCCCCAAACCTCCCAATCTCTCGCACTGCCCCCCCACCACCCAATCTCTCGCACTGCCCCCCCATCACCCAATCTCTCGCACTGTCCCCACCACCCAATCTCTCGCACTGTCCCCACCACCAAATCTCTCGCGCTGTCCCCACCACCCAGTCTCTCGCACTGTCCCCATCACCTAATCTCTCGCACTGTCCCCACCACCCAATCTCTCGCACTGACCCACCATCCAATCTCTCGCACAGTCCCCACAATCCAATCTTTCGCACTGTCCCCCCTACCCAATCTCTTGCAGTGACCCCCAACCACCCAGTCTCTCGCACTGCCCACTCCACCACCCAATCTCTCACACTGCCCCACCCCACCACCTAAAGTCTCTCGTTTTGTCACCAACACCACCCAATCTCTCGCACTGTCCTCACCACCCAATCTCTCGCACTGTCCCCACCACCCAATCTCTAGCACTGCCCCCACCACCACCCAATCTCTCGCACTGTTCCCACCACCACCCAATCTCACGCACTGTCCCCACCACTCAATCTCTCGCACTGACCCACCAGCCAATCTCTCGCACTGCCCCCTCACCACCCAATCTCTCGCACTGCTCCCCCATCACCCAATCTCTCGCACTACCTCCCCAACCCAATCTCTTGCAGTGCCACCCCCAGCACCCAGTCTCTGGCACTGCACCGCCCACCACCCAGTCTCTCGCACAGTCCCCACCACCACCCAATCTTTCGCACTGACCCCATAACCCAATCTCTCGTACTGTCCCCACCACCCAGTCTCTCGCACTGTCCCCACCATCCAGTCTCTCGCACTGTCCCCACCACCCAATCTCTCGCACTGTCCCCACCATCCAATATCTCGCACTGTCCCCAACACCCAGTCTCTCGCACTGCCCCCCCACCACCCAATCTCTTGCACAGTCCCCCCCCACCACCCACAGTCTCTCGTACTATCCCCACCACCACCCACAGTCTCTCGTACTGTCCCCACCACAACCCAATCTCTCGCACTGTCCCCACCACCACCCAATCTATCGCACTGCACCACAACCACCCAATCTCTCGTACTGTCCTCACCACCCAATCTCTTGCACTGTCCCCACCAGCCAATCTCTAGCACTGCCCCCACCACACCCAATCTCTCGCAATGTTCCCACCACCACCCAGTCTCTCGCACTGCCCCCGCACAACCCAATCTCTCGCACTGCTCCCCCATCACCCAAACTCTCGCACTACCCCGCCCAACCCAATCTCTTGCACTGCCCCCCCAACCACCAAGTCTCTCGCACTGCCCCACCACCAGCCAATCTCTCGCACTGCCCCACTTCACCACCCACACTCTCTCGTACAGTCCCCACCACCACCCAATCAGTCGCACTGTCCCCACCACCCAATCTCTCGCACTGCCCCACCCCACCACCCACAGTCTCTCGCACTGTCCCCAGCACAACCCACAGTCTCTCGTACTGTCCTCACAACCACCCAATCTCTCGCACTATCCCCAACACCACCCAATCTATCGCACTGTCCCCACAACCCAATCTCTCGCACTGTCCCCACCACCCAATCTCTCGTACTGTCCCCATCACCCAGTCTCTCGCACTGAACCCCCACCACCCAATCTCTCGCACTGCCCCCCCACCACCCACAGTCTCTCGTACTATCCCCACCACCACCCACAGTGTCTTGTACTGTTCCCACCACCACCCAATCTCTCGCACTGTCCCCACCACCACCCAATCTATCGCACTGCACCACAACGACCCAATCCCTCGCACTGTCCCCACCACCCAATCTCTCGCACTGCCCCACAACCCAATCTCTCACACTGTCCCCTCCACCCAGTCTCCCGCACTGCACCCCCACCACCCAATCTCTCGCACTGCCCCCCCCACCACACAGTCCCTCGCACTGCCCCACCACCAGCCAAACTCTCGCACTGCCCCACTTCACCACCCATAGTCTCTCGTACTGTCCCCACCGGCACCCAATCTGTCGCACTGTCACCATCACCCAGTCTCTCGCACTGACCCACCCCACCACCCACAGTCTCTCGTACTGTCCCCACCACAACCCACAGTCTCTCGTACTGTCCCCACCACCACCCAATCTCTCGCACTGTCCCACAACCCAATCTCTCGCACTGTCCCCACAACCCAATCTCTCGTACTGTTCCCACCACCCAGTCTCTCGCACTGCCCCACCCCACCACCAACAGTCTCTCGCACTGCCCCCACCACAACCCACAGTCTCTCGCACTGGCCCCACCACCCAGTCTCTCGCAATGCCCCCTCCACCACTCAGTCTCTTGCACTGTCCCCACCACAACCCACAGTCTCTCGTACTGTTCCCACCACCACCCAATCTATCGCACTGCACCACAACCACCCAATCTCTCGCACTGTCCCCACCACCCAATCTCTCGCACTGCCCCCACAACCCAATTTCTCACACTGTCCCCCCACTAAGTCTCTTGCACTGCCCCCCCACCACCCAATCTCTCGCACTGCCCCCCCCCACCACCCAGTCTCTCGCACTGCCCCACCACCAGCCACTCTCGCACTGCCCCACTTCACCACCCATAGTCTCTCGTACTGTCCCCACCAGCACCCAATCTCTTGCACTGTCACCATCACCCAGTCTCTCGCACTGACCCACCCCACCACCCACAGTCTCTCGTACTGTCCCCACCACAACCCACAGTCTCTCGTACTGTCCCCACCACCACCCAATCTTTCGCACTGTCCCCACCACCACCCAACCTCTCGCACTGTCCCCACAACCCAATCTCTCGCACTGTCCCCACGACCCAGTCTCTCGCACTGCCCCCAAACCTCCCAATCTCTTGCACTGCCCCCCCCACCACCAAATCTCTCGCACTGACCCCACCACCCAATCTCTCGTACTGTCCCCACCACCCAGTCTCTCACACTGTCCCCGCCACCCAGTCTCTCGCACTGCCCCCCCACCACCCAATCTCTCGCACTGCCCCCCCCACCGCACAGTCTCTCACACTGCCCCACCACCAGCTAATCTCTCGCACTGCCTCACTTCAACACCCATAGTCTCACGTACTGTCCCCACCACCCAATCTCTCGTACTGTCCCCAGCACCAAGTCTCTCGCACTGCCCCCAAACCTCCCAATCTCTCGCACTGCCCCCCCACCACCCAATCTCTCGCACTGCCCCCCCATCACCCAATCTCTCGCACTGTCCCCACCACCCAATCTCTCGCACTGTCCCCACCACCAAATCTCTCGCGCTGTCCCCACCACCCAGTCTCTCGCACTGTCCCCATCACCTAATCTCTCGCACTGTCCCCACCACCCAATCTCTCGCACTGACCCACCATCCAATCTCTCGCACAGTCCCCACAATCCAATCTTTCGCACTGTCCCCCCTACCCAATCTCTTGCAGTGACCCCCAACCACCCAGTCTCTCGCACTGCCCACTCCACCACCCAATCTCTCACACTGCCCCACCCCACCACCTAAAGTCTCTCGTTTTGTCACCAACACCACCCAATCTCTCGCACTGTCCTCACCACCCAATCTCTCGCACTGTCCCCACCACCCAATCTCTAGCACTGCCCCCACCACCACCCAATCTCTCGCACTGTTCCCACCACCACCCAATCTCACGCACTGTCCCCACCACCCAATCTCTCGCACTGACCCACCAGCCAATCTCTCGCACTGCCCCCTCACCACCCAATCTCTCGCACTGCTCCCCCATCACCCAATCTCTCGCACTACCCCCCCAACCCAATCTCTTGCACTGCCACCCCCAGCACCCAGTCTCTGGCACTGCACCGCCCACCACCCAGTCTCTCGCACAGTCCCCACCACCACCCAATCTTTCGCACTGACCCCATAACCCAATCTCTCGTACTGTCCCCACCACCCAGTCTCTCGCACTGTCCCCACCATCCAGTCTCTCGCACTGTCCCCACCACCCAATCTCTCGCACTGTCCCCACCATCCAATATCTCGCACTGTCCCCAACACCCAGTCTCTCGCACTGCCCCCCCACCACCCAATCTCTTGCACAGTCCCCCCCCACCACCCACAGTCTCTCGTACTATCCCCAACACCACCCACAGTCTCTCGTACTGTCCCCACCACAACCCAATCTCTCGCACTGTCCCCACCACCACCCAATCTATCGCACTGCACCACAACCACCCAATCTCTCGTACTGTCCCCACCACCCAATCTCTTGCACTGCCCCCACAACCCAATCTCTCACACTGTCCCCCCCACTAAGTCTCTCGCACTGCCCCCCCACAACACAATCTCTCGCACTGCCCCCCCCACCACCCACTCTCTCTCACTGCACCCACCACCCAATCTCTCGCACTGCAACCCACCACCCAGTCTCTTACACTGTCCCCACCACCACCCAATCTCTTGCACTGTCCCCAGCACCCAATCACTCATACTGTCCCCACCACCCAGTCTCTCGCACTGCCCTCGAACCACCCAAACTCTTGCATTGCCCCCCCATTACCCAATCTCTCACACTACCCCGCCAAGCCAATCTCTTGCACTGCCCCCCCAGCCACCCAGTATCTCGCAAAGCCCCCCGCACCAGTCTCTCGCACTGCCCCCCCACCAGACAATCTCTCGCACTGTCCCCCCTACCCAATCTCTTGCAGTGACCCCCAACCACCCAGTCTCTCGCACTGCCCGCCCCACCACCCAGTCTCTCGCACAGCCCCCCCACCACCCAATCTCTCGCACAGCCCCACCCCACCACCCAAAGTCTCTCGTTGTGTCACCAACACCACCCAATCTCTCGCACTGTCCTCACCACCCAATCTCTTGCACTGTCCCCACCAGCCAATCTCTAGCACTGTCACCACCACCACTCAATCTCTCGCATTGCCCGCCCCACCACCCAGTCTCTCGCACTGCCCCAACCCACCACCCACAGTCTCTCGTACTGACACCACCACAACCCAATTTCTCGCACTGCACCCCCTCCACCCAATCTCTCGCACTGTCCCCACCATCAAATCTCTCGCACTGTCCCCACAACCCAATCTGTCGCACTGTCCCCACCACCCAATCTCTCGCACTGTCCCCACCACCAAATCTCTCGCACTGCCCTCAAACCTCCCAATCTCTCGCACTGCCCCACTTCAACACCCATAGTCTCACGTACTGTCCCCACCACCCAATCTCTCGTACTGTCCCCAGCACCAAGTCTCTCGCACTGCCCCCAAACCTCCCAATCTCTCGCACTGCCCCCCCACCACCCAATCTCTCGCACTGCCCCCCCATCACCCAATCTCTCGCACTGTCCCCACCACCCAATCTCTCGCACTGTCCCCACCACCAAATCTCTCGCGCTGTCCCCACCACCCAGTCTCTCGCACTGTCCCCATCACCTAATCTCTCGCACTGTCCCCACCACCCAATCTCTCGCACTGACCCACCATCCAATCTCTCGCACAGTCCCCACAATCCAATCTTTCGCACTGTCCCCCC